>JAQZBX010111019.1:0-10322 GCA_029593785.1 Cabassous unicinctus
TGTAATATTTGTCCTTCATTGCCTGGCTTGCTTCACTCAATATAAAGTCCTCAAGATTCATCCATGCTATCTCCCATGTTAGGACTGTATTCCTTCTTGTAGATGAATAATGTTCCATTGTATATATGTACCACATTTTATTTATCCATTCATCTGTTGATGGGCATTTGGATTGATTCCAACTTTTGGCATTAGTGAATAATGCCTCTCTGAACATTAGTGTGCATACATCTGTTTGTGACCTTGTTTTCAATTCTTCTGGGGCACATACCCAGCACTGGAATTGCTGGATCATATGGTAGTTCCATAGATAGGTTTTTGAGGAACTGTGCACTGTCCTCCACAATGGCTGGAATGGTCTACATTCCCACCAGAAGTGGATGAGTGTTCCTTTTCCTCAACATCTTCTCCAATAGTTGTAGTCCTCTGTATTTTCAATAGCCGCCAGTCTAATGCATGTAAGATGGTATCTCTTTGTAGTTTTGATTTGCCTTACCTTAATAGCTAGTGATGTTGAGTATCTTTTCATGTGTTTTTTAGCCATTTGTATTTCTTCCTTGGAGATGTGTCTTTTCAAGTTGCTTGCCCATTTAAATGGGTTGTTTGTCTTTATATTTTTGAGGTGTAGGATTTCTTTATATATGCTTTATATATGCTGGCTATTAGGCCCCTATATGGTTGCTAAATATTTTCTCCCATTGGGTAGGCTGCCTTTTTACTTTCTTGTTAACCTCCTTCAAAGTGCAAAAGTTTTTAATTTTGAGGAAATCCCACTAATCTATTTTTTCTTTCACTGCTCGTGCTTTGGGTGTGAAGTTCATGAAACCATTTCTTATTACAAGGTCCTGTAGATGCTTCCCTATACTATCTTTCAAAGTCTTTATGGTCTTGGCTTTTATATTTAGATCTTTGATCTATCTTGAGTTGATTTCTGTACAAGGTGTGACATGATGTTCCTCTCTCATTTTTGGATATGGATATCCAGTTCTCCAAGCACCATTTGTTGAAGAGGCCATTCTCTCCCAGTTGAGTGGGCTTGGTGACCTTGATGAATATCAGATATCTGTATATGTGATGATTTATATCAGAACCCTCAATTCACTTCCATTGGTTGTTATTTCTATCCTTGTGCCAATACCATGCAGTTTTGACCAGTGTAGCTTTGTAGTATGCTTTAAAGTCAGGTAGTTTGATTCCATCAGAGTCTCTTGCCCTTTCAAGTAAATTTCATAGTTTTCCCAATTCAGTAAAACATGCTATGTTGATTTTTATTAGGATTGCATTAAATCTGTAGATTACTTTGGTAGGATAGACACCTTAATGATGTTTAATCTTCCTATCCATGAACAGGGAATATTCTTCCATTTATTTAAGACTTCTTTGATTTCCTTTAACAGCATTTTGTAGTTTTCTGTATATGTAATTTACATTTTTAGTTAAATTTATTCCTAGGTATTTGATTGTTGTATTTACTATTGTAAGTGCTATTTTTCATTTCTTCCTCAGATTGCTCATTATTGGTGTGCAGAAATGCTGATTTTTGCAAATTGACCTTATAACTTGTGAATTTACTGAACTCATTTATAAGTTCTAGAAACTTTGTTGTACATTTCTCAGGGATTTTTATGTATAGGATCATGTCATCTGCAAATAGTGAAATTTTGACTTCTTCCTTTCTACTTTGGATGCCTTTTATATCTTTTTCTTCCTCAGTGCTCAAGCAAGTACTTCTAACACAATGTTAAATAGGAATGGTGATAGTAGGCATCCTTGTCTTGTTCTCAATCTTAGAGGGAAAGTTTTAGGATTTCACCATTGTATATGATGTTAGCTGTGGGTTTTTCATATATACCCTTTATTATGTTCAGAAAGTTTTCTTCTATTCCTATCTTTTGCAGTGTTTTAATCAGGAAGTGGTGCTGTATTTTCTCAAATGCATTTTCTGCATCTGTAGAGATGATCATGTGATTTTTTTCCTTCATTCTGTTTATGTGGTTCATTACATTGATTGATTTTCTTATGTTGAACCATCCTTGCATATCCAGAATGAAACCCACTTCATCATGGTGTATAATTCATTTGATGTGTTGTTGAATATGATTAGCAAGTATTTTGCTGAGGATTTTATCATCTTGGTTCATTAGAGAGATTGGTCTATAGTTTTCCTTTCTTGTGGCATCTTTGGCTTTCATATTAGGGTTTGGTATTAGGGTTATGTTGGCATTATAGAATATCATTACAGAATGGTGGAATTACATATACATAGAATATAGAATTATATATATTATATGGCATTATAGAATTATAGGATGACTTCGGCAATGTTCCTAAATGAGAATTTCCCATAGAATATGTGCTAATTACATACATCCCTCAGAAGAAGTTGGTAGGATTTATTATAGAGGTATCATATCATTCTCTCTCTGGAAAGTTAGTTCATAATTGTAACCTATAATTTCCCTTACAAGTGATCCTCTTTTGCCTTCTAAAAAAAAATAGTTTAAAGGTATGTGCCATGCACAGAATAAGAGAAAGCATGCTTGGTTTTTTTCATTTTTTTTTTTTTTAGGATGAACTGGGACCCAAAACATGGACCTCCCATATGGGAAGCAGGTACTCAGTTACTTGAGCCACATCCACTCCCCCAATCAAGTTTGGTAATACATCAGTGTAACCTAAATCCTTCCCAGTGAATCCATTCAGCAGGGCTGCTGAGGACTATGGAGCCATCCAGACACTACAGACAGGGCAGAAAGCTTAGGAGTTTGGTGCCCTGGCATTGAGCCCTACTTTAGAGTTTATGTCCCTCAGTGTGACAGAGATGGACTCAGTTGTGGTATCCCTACACATGACCATTCTGCCCCTTCTATTTGAACCTATAGTTAGTGTAGCAGTTTGGCAGTTTGATGTAATTATGAATTCCAAAAATAGATACTGTATTATGCTTGTAAACTGGTCTGTTAATCTGGACATGACTAAGTTATGATTAGGGACATGTCAATAGGGCATTGAGGAGAGAGAGGTGGAAGATGGCATCAGTTTAGATAGGCACTCACCATTTCTCTCATGCAGGATGGCTGATTGGGGACAGGATCCTGCCTGGGTGGTCTGTTTAGGGAGCCTGCAGATTGAGAACCTTGGGGACATCGATCTGGAGGGAGCTGGAGAGCCAGGTGGACTGCTCCATATAAAATCGTGAGTTTTTTTTCCCCATCTGGAAATCATGGATGCAGACGGATAAGCCCCACCCTCCCGGCAACCAGGTATAAGGGAGTACTCTCTGAGAGTGTGAGGGTCCTGGCAAAGGGTGAGAGGGGTTTTTCTGTCGATTTGGCTGCCTAGACTCCCTTGCAGCTTTTTGGGAGCAAACCAGCTGGCTCGAAGTGGTGCCGGGCTGAGGAGAGAGGCGAATGTGCTGAGGAAGCCTGATTTACCTGACAGCCATGGGACATAGACGCTTGACTCGGGAGGGGATGGAGCCAGCCAATTTTATGGTTCCATGCTGAGGATCACAGTCTCAGCTCCCCTGGGGGGGTGTCAGGCATTGGGAAGTGGTTGATAAGTTTCCATGAGCCTATTTAGGGTCCTCTTGGCAGACGGGGTTGTCCAGAAGAGGACTTCTTTTGGGTCCCTTATTTCTTCAAAAAATTTTTTTACCTTAATTTAATCATTAAAATCTGCCTCAAAACCTGCAGAGAGAAGGCTGCAGGGTAATTGATTGATGAATGTAGAGAGGCTCCACAAGGGCCTAACAAGAAATGCTGTTCTTCCTTAGCTTTGTTTGACTGCATGTTTGTGTGTTTCCTTGGTTTTTCTTTGTTTGTTTCTTTCTAGCTTTTCTTTCCTCTTTCCTCCCCACCCCGCCTTTTTTTAAATTAGGTGCTGCTAGCTTGTTTCTTCTTTGCTGTGCTTCTTCCTTGATTTTCCATTCTCCGTGTACACTGATTTTGTCTACCAACACTATCACTTTTCCTTGCTTCATCTTTACAACTTCTGCTTTCTGTTGTGGGTCTTACATTCCACATTTTTTCATTAGTTCTCAACTTCATGGGTGCCAATTTGATCTTCTCTATTCTGTTCTGTTTTTTTTTATTATTAACTTTTACCTTTCAGCCCTTTCTTTACTCATTCCCTCTCTCCTCATCATTCTTGACTTTTAAATCATTCTACATATTTTTCTCTATTTGGTTTACCATTCCATTTTAAGTACTCCACTTTTTTCCCTCTATTACTTTACACTAGCTACATGAGTTAAACATTCATTTTACTAAGTCTGATACAGCCCCTCTTCTAACTTTTATCAATATTACTATTATCTTTTTTCCTTTCTTACCTCTTTCGATTCCTCTGGCCCTAATCTTTTTCCTTCAAGGGAACATAGAAAAAATTAAGGAAATACAAGAAGAACAAAGTGTCAAAGAGAAAACTTAAAACACACACAGAACCACCAGCTAAATAAAACTCTAGAGCAGAGAGGGAAGATAATCAACTGAATTAATCCATCACAGTAGAATGATGAGGAGAGGGCAACAAAAAATTACAAACCATACTGAGAAACAGGAAGACATGGATCATTCCAATGCTCAAACTAAAAACCAGGAAGAGATGCAGAACATCAAATAACTAATCAAAGCTGTCCAAACAAATATCATGGACCAACTTAATGAAGTGAAGGAAGAGATTAAGGATATTAAGAACACACTGGGAGAACATACTGAAGAAATTGTAAACATACATAAAAAGATAACGGATATGATGGTGATGAATGGCACAATCCAAGAAATCAAAAAGATGGTGGATTCACATAACAGCAGATTTGAACAGGCAGAAGAAACAATTAGTGGTGTGGAAGACAGTACATTTGAAATCAAAGAGATAGTAGAACAGATAGATAAAAAGATAGAAAAAATAGAGGAGGGACTTAGGGATTTAACGGACAACACAAAACACACAAACATACGCATTATGGACATCCCAGAAGGAGAAGAGAAGGGAAAGGGAACAGAAGGAGGGTTGAAGGAAATAATGGCTGAAAACTTCCCAACCCTTTTAAGCGAGATGGATGTACATGTACAGGAAGCACAGTACACCCCAAACAGTATAAATACCAACAGGACTACTCCAAGACTTATAATTAGCAAAATGTCCAATGCTCAAGACAAAGAGAAAATACTAAGGCAGCAAGAGAATAGAGAATCATCACATACAAGAGAAGCAGAATAAGATTATGTGCTGATTTCTCATCTGAAACCATGGAGGCAAGAAGACAGTGGTATGACACACTCAAGGTACTAAAAGAAAAAAACTTCTAGCCATGAATTCTCTATCCAGAAAAGCTGGCATTCAAAATTGATGCAGAGTTCAAAATATTCACAGATAAACAGAAATTAAGAGAGTATGCCAATAAGAAACCTGCACTTCAAGAAATACCAAAGGAAGTTGAAATGAAAAAAACAGGAGAGACAGAGTTGGAGGAGAGCACAACAACAACTAAAAAGACAAAAAGAGAAATAAAAACAACATATGACATGCATAAACCCAAAGAAAATATGGCTGATATAAGAAATTCCTTGAGAGTAATAACACTGAATGTTAATGGATTAAACTCATGAGTCAAGAGACACAGATTGGCAGAATCAATAAGGAAATAAGGCCCATCCATATGTTGTCTACAACAAACCCACCTTAGACCCAGGGATTCAAGGAGGCTGAAAGTGAATGGCTGGGAAACAATTTTACAAGCAAACAATAACCAAAAAAGGGCAGGAGTAGCTACCCTAATACCGGACAAAAGAGACTTAAATGCAAAACTATTGTAAGAGACAAAGATGGACACTATATATTAGGAAAAGGGGTAATCTTCCAAGAAGAGAGAACAATCATAAATATTTATGCTCCAAATCAGGGTGCCTCAAAACACATGAGGCAAACACTGGAAAAACTAAGTAGAGAAATAAATGCCTCTACACTTATAGTGGGGGACTTTATTACACCATTATCACCATTAGACAGAACATCTAGACAGAGAATCAATAAAGAAACAAAGACTCTGAATAATACATTAGAGGACCTGGACCTCATAGATATATACAGAACACTACACCCAAATACCACAGGATATACATTCTTCTCGAGTGCACATGGATCATACTCCAAGACAGACCACATGCTAGGCCACAGAACAACTCTCAATGAATTCAGAAAGACTGAGATTATACAAAGTAATTTCTCTGACTACAATGGAATAAAATTGAAAATCACTAAGGGCCAGAGAACCATATTAGGCACAAAGATATGGAAACTAAACAACACACTCTTAGTCAAACAGTGGGTCAAGGAGGAAATCTCAAAAGAATCAGTAACTACATCGAATCGAATGAAAATGACAACACAACATAGGAAAACCTATGAGATGCAGTCAAAGCTGTACTGAGAGGGAAATTCATAGCCATAAATGCATATGTTAAAAAGACAGAAAGAGCTAAAACTGAAGACCTAATTGCACACCTGGAGGAACTGGAAAAACAACAAAAAAGTAACCCAAAGGAAGTAGAAAGAAATAACAAAGATTAGAACAGAAATAAATGAAACAGAAAATAAGAAAGCACCAGAAAAAATAAAAACAAAATCAAAAGCTGGGTCTTTGAGAAGATCAATAAAATTGACAAACCCCTAGCCAGACTAACAAAGAACAAGAGAGAGCAGATGCAAATACACAAAATAAGAAATGAAGAAGGGGATATCAAAACTGAGCCCACCAAAATATACAGTATCATAAGAGGATACTTTGAAAAATTATATGATGACAAAAAGTATAATTTAGAGGAAATGGACAAATTCCCATAAAATCACAAGCAGCCTGCATTAATGAAAGAAGAAACTGATGAACTCAACAGGCCAATCACAAGTTAAGAGATAGAATCAGTCATCAAAAACCAACCACCTAAGAAAACCCCAGGACCAGACGGCTTCACAGGTGAATTCTACCAAACACTCCAGAAAGAACTAACACCATTCCTGTTTAAACTATTCCAAAAAGTAGAAGTAGAAGGAACATTGCCAAACTCATTTTATGATGCCAACATTACCCTAATACCAGAGGGAAAGATGCCATAAGAAAGTAAAATTACAGACCAATTTCTCTAACAAACATAGGTGCTATAATCCTCAACAAAACACTTGCTAATCGCATTCAACAACACATCAAAAGAATTATACACCATGACCAAGTGGGTTTCATCATGGATATGGAAGGATGGTTCAACATAAAATCAATCAATGTAATACACTACAAAAACAGATTGAAAAAAAACATCACATGATCATCTCTACAGAAGCAGAAAAAGCTTTCAACAAAATACAGCACCTTTTCCTGATAAAAGCACTGCAAAAGATACGAATAGAAGGAAACTTTCTAAACATGATAAAGGATATATAAGAAAAATCCACAGCTAACATCATATACAATGGTGAAATCCTAAAAGCTTTTCCTCTAAGATTTGAACAATACAAGGATGCCCTCTATCACTGCTCCTATTTAACATTATCTTATAAGTACTTGCTCGAGCACTGAGGCAAAAAAGATATAAAAGGCATCCAATGCATAGGAAGAATTAAAAATTTCAATATTTACAGAGGACATGATCCTATACATAGAAAGCCCTGAGAAATCTACAACAAAGCTTTTAGAGCTTATAAATGAGTTTAATAAATTTTCAGTTATGAGATCAATGCACAAAAATCAGTATCATTTCTGTACATCAGTAATGAGCAATCTGAGGAGGAAATAAAAAAAATACCATTTACAATAGAAAGTAAAAGAATCAAATACATAGGAATAAATTTAACTAAAGATGTAAAGGACTTATATACAGAAAACTGCACAAAACTGTGAAAGGAAATCAAAGAAGACTTAAATAAATGGAAGATTATTCCCAGTTCATGGATAGGAATACTAAACATCATTAAGTTTAGTATTCTAGAATTAGACTCTCTATTTAATATTACTCTATTTAGTATTAGATTCTCTCCATTCACTGGCCATTCCAGTGACTGGAGAGAGTCTGCAGCTGCAGGCAGGATAATCCCATCCATCTTATCCATGGGAAAAAACAACTCAAACACACTTAACAATAACAGTGATTTATTGACTTACATAAATGCAAAGTTAAGAGCCTCAGTGTTAATTTGACTTTGTCACGCAATGATGTCAGCACTTTATTTCTATCCAATCACCTTGTATCTTGTGACTGAGTTTCATCCTAAAGCTGATTATACCTCATGATGGCAGGAGGGCTGCCAAGTACTCTCAGGGATTTCTTGCACATTTCCAGGGACAGAAAGTGTTGCTCATATTTCCAAGAGCTGTCTTAGGAGAAAGAGGAAACCTCTTTCCAGGAATTCCATTCTCTGATTTTAAAGGCTTAAATCAGGTCACATGCCTAACCAGAATGAAAAATATTGCCAGATGATGGAGCTAACTTCCTTCAAAGTTCCTGGGCTCCATGGGGGGAATGGTGGTGGTGGTGCTCTGGATATTCAAACATGAATCAAGGTTGTCACTAAATAAGCAGAGATCAACATTTAGGAGAGAACCACATGTCTTCTAGACACTGTCATTCACGAAGGCTATTAGCATCAAGCTCACCTCCTCCATAAAACCTTCATTTTTCATATAAGTATTATAACAGGAGACTCATTTCTGCAGCTATCCATATATGTTAAACATAACAAAAGATGATCTAATTAAGTTTTGCTATTAAACATGTACCCGTAAGTAACATAACTGTGTTAATGAACTCTAGAAATGTTTCAAATAGGAACTGAGTCCTGACATATGTTGGCACAGAGAACCAACTGCATGATAATATTTAGAAATTAACTCAGTTAACCCATGCATTAGTCAGGGTTCTCTTGGGAAACAGAATCAACAAGAGATATCTGTCAATAATATGAGATTCTATAAGAGTCTCTCATGCAACCATGGGGATGCACAAGTCCAGGTTCCGCAGGCATGCTGCAAACCAGGGTCTCTGAGGAAAGCCCAATGAAAGGTCCTTGATGAGTTTCTGGGAGAAGCTGGCTGTCCAAGATGAGCTGGGAAATTCTCTCTGAATGTTGAAATCACTTCCCCTTTTAAGATATTCAACTGATTGGATAAAAGTGTCAGCCATTGCTGATGAAATCTCCCTGACTGATGCAGATGTAATCAGTAATCCACGCAGTAAACTCACTGGTTGCCAAAGTCCATAAATGCTCTTGTATTACAATTAGCCAAGTGCTTGCTTGACCAAACACCTGAACACAATTACCTGGCCAAGTTGACACATTAGCCTAACTATCACAACCCAGAACTACTTTTCTTCTTTCTCTTTTCTCAACTTAAAAAACTAAAACAAAAACAAAACAAAAAACAACATTAATCAACTAATTGGAATAGAAAACTCTATTATACCCTTTTGGAGTCATCATATTGAAAACAGCAAGAGAATATATTTAGTAAACAAAAATTATTGCAATGTGGCATGTGTTATAAACAAGGATCATAGAAAAATAATATACAATGAAATGAAATTTATAGAATGCACTTAGTTCAAAAGCAATTGGTGGCAGAGACCTATGCATGAAATCCAATTATTTGAGTATTATACATTTACAACTTCACATTTGCATTGGTTTTATAATCACTGCATTAGATTTAGCAAAAGATGTGTAATGGTCTGTAACCGTTCTGGTTAGGCATGTGACCTGATTTAATATTTTCATTAATGTCTAAAAAGATAATAAACAACATTTCAGGAAAAATTACATTTTGAACAATATTAAATTATTAAGTGTTTCAAGAATCAGTAAATTGAAGGAATTAAAAGACAGAGAAGGGCTCCAGAGGTTAGAAATGGAGATAGTAGTTGTAGACATATTGTGAATAAAGCAATGGAAGAAATTGTAACAGTGAGGTGGAGCCGGTGGCCACTGGACATTTTTGGGGCAGGGAGAGGAGGGGCAGTTGAAATACTGGGGCTTTTTTGGGACTTTGGGGGTTGTCCTGAGTGGTGAAGCAGCGACGGATGTAGGCCATTTTCCATCAGAATATACCATGCAGAACTGGGTGGGAGAGAGTGTGGTCTGTGATGTGAACTTGTGGTCTATGCTCGGTGGCAAGGCCCAAGGATGTGTATATTCATTGCGGGTGTTGTACCACCCGAATGAGGAATGGTGGTGTGGGATGTTGTTGGAGGTGTGGGCGGTGGGGAACATGGGAATCCCTGCAATTTCTGATTAATATTTAGGTAATCTAAGCACCTTTAAAAAAAAAAAAAAAA
>JAQZBX010111020.1:0-10322 GCA_029593785.1 Cabassous unicinctus
AAAAAAAAAAGAATGTAACACAAGTAATTCTGGGACACATCACAACTGAAAAACCACTACAAATGAAATAGGTTCCAGAATGTCCCACAGTGCCTGATATATATGGTAGAGATTCAAATACTTGCTTACTTCATTCATTCACTCATTGATTCAGCTACGTTCTTGACATAAAAAACTGAAAATATATTCCTGGTTCAAGCTCTCAAAATATTACAGTCTACTGAGGGAAAATGACAACAAACAGATCTTTATAATATAGTAATGTTATGTTAGGAATAGTGCTGGTTATTTAAGAAACACAGAGAAAAAACACTGATCTAGCTTGGAGCTTTGGGATGGAAGACAGGTATAGAGAACAACACATGCTAATGCATGGAAGCAAGAGAACAGGACACATTTCAGGACCTGAAAAGACTGTGAGGCTGAAGAATAGAGACTGACGGATACCAAAGCTGCCTAAGGCTGAAGCTGAAGAGGCAGGAGATATTAAACCATCAAGAGTCTTGTATAGGCAATGTTAAAAGATATGATTTTTTATCGTGAATTAATCAATTAACCTTTCAACGTTGGGCATTACAATGTCATTTTTTAAAAGATGTGCAAGAGGAAACATGGCAAAGACCATTAATATTGCCTTCTAAAGTGTGTGAACAACTTAAAATCAATACCATAACATTAATTAAAAACAGTTAAGAATGTTATTTTTTAGTATAAGTAGGAGCTATGCTTTAAGTTTATTCTCTAGCCGCAGTGACACGGAGCCATCCATGTTTTCTTTCCTGCCTCTTAAAGAACCATGGTTCAACTTGATGTGTCATATGGCAATTTAGGTTGTGCACACATACAGCTACCTCAAGAAAAGAAGGTAACTCTCATATGGGAATCAAACTAAAGAGAAGGTTCCCAAACCCAGATTGCCAGACTGATGTCAGGATGGCTATATCATACCCTGTAAGTAGAGATTCCTGAGCTCCACCCTTGCAGATTCTCTCTTTTGGTGAATTCTGGGATAGATACACATGTGGGAAGCACTGTTTGACTTGGTTTACTGGTAAAATAATCAATTCCGATAATTCACCCACTAGAGCAGTTCAGGAAGGCATAAACAGAAGCCTAACATATCAGTGATCACTGGCCTCAGCACAATCCTACTTCAGCTTATGTATTCCTGCAAATACACACCATCCCCTCTGCTAGGCACTTTGGTTGGTAGGCTATTTTCCGTTTGACTCTCCTCTTCAGCTTTTTCCATTTGCTCAGTTTTGGGTTCCTCTTTCCTCTCAAACTGCGGGGCTTCCTGTGGCTGATGGTCTGAAGGAGTACCTGGTCTAGCAGATGATGAAGAGGTTTGGGATGTTTCCTCACTCGCTTCTGTAACACGAAGTAATCATGAATTAACAATTTAAGAAATTTTTGCTTTGATGAAAAAAGTAAAAGACAAAAATGGGCCTTACCAACTGCCACTCTCTCTGTTTTCTCTCCCTCTTTCCTATTTGTCTGATCAGGCTCTTTGGTTTCTTCCTTATGGCTACCCTCAGAGTCAGAGCATTCCTCCCCTTCTTCCACAGGACGGAAATCCATCTCCTGCTCCTCTGGAATAGGCTCTTTCTGTACTTTCTGTAGCAAGAAAATAAAACCAAAGGTCAACAGCCTACCTGGCTTTGGTGGGAGGTCGCCACTTATCATGACATTTAAAACAGATTCCTCACCTTTAAAGAGAGGAATGCTCCAGAGGAATCAAACGTGCCCATTTCTTCATCAGCATCTTCTAAGCACCACTCAGGCAAGCTGTCCCTGTCATCGTCTATGCTCCCACTGCCAGAGCGCACCCTCCGATAACCCCGGTCATCATCCCGGTCTCTAAATTCAAATTCGAACCTTCGCCGTCGTTCCATGTGTTCCCGCCAGCCTGCGGAACGAGGACCATCTGGGACAAGCAGGAGAACACAAACCTTAGAAGAGTTTCATGACAGTATTTGAAAAAGAAAATCGTGGATGAAAAAAAGAGAGGAGAAAACCACCACTGACAGCAAATTCAAATGGATTAAGCTACAAAATTTGAGAAAATTTGGCAAATTAAGTGAAGTTTGGTGTTCAGAGTATTTCTGTCATCACGAAATGACAAAAATACTTATTTTCATTAAATACCAAGCCATGCGACATAGTCTAAAAGCATGTTTAAATGACATTTTACTGAAAGCATACACTTTTAATAAGCTTTTGGTATCTCATTAAAATGTTAATTAACCATACCCTACACATATCCCATACTGAGGTTCATGCCTTCCCTTTGGCAGGTCATAAAGCATTCTTCTCTCTTCCCATGAAAATATCACTTTTTATGGATAAGACCAGCTCCTGTGTCGATTTAAAATATCAAACTCATCATGCCTACATGCTAGTGCCAAGATCCCATTTGTGATCCTGATTCCCAACAAAAAAGTTAGTCATGGAATTTTAGCAGTGGGAGGTATCACAGAGATTTTATATAGTCCACATCCTAATTTTACAGTTTAAGAAGAAACTAAAACCTCCACCACTCAAGTAACTTGCATAATGGCAAAGCAAAACTAGAATGCAATTCTACAGCCTCTCCTTATTTCCACAATAAATGCTGACTCTCCTTCCCTTTTCAATCATCTTTTAACTCTCCCTAGGAAGTTTTTACTTCCATACAATACCCCTAGGACATTTCTAAATCTACCCTAGCATTAAGTAGTTATTGCAATCTACTTTCCAAAAGAAAAAAAATTGTTAAGAATAAAAGATCCTACTTAAGGTATTAAAAAGAAATGAAAGAAACAAAATTCTGTTGTTACAACCTGACAAACTTAATTCTAAGAGAGAATATTAAAGAGTCAGATTTTAATCTATTAGGATTTTTTGTCCTTGATTGCCTTTTCTGTGGGAGATACACAAAAGAAACATGGCTGAAGTTAAATATTCTTCCTATTGAGGCCCAATTTGCTAAAATCAGCTATCTAACAATCAAACTGAAAACCAAAGGGCAAAATGATTTGTAAAATACCAGATATAGGTGGCATCTTAGAAGATACTCACTCACAAAAAGGTAAGAGAAAGAAACCTTATTCCCACACTCCCTACCTCAACTTACATTAAAAAAACATTTTTAAAAAAGCCACTATTTACTACCTTCTATGGAAGCTAAGGAATTTTATAAAGAGACTGCTTAAATGTAAAACCTAGAGCCATCACCCAAAAGGAGTATTCATGATCAAATTTAGAATTCCAGAGTACTCTGTTTACTACTATCCTTCCAGGCATCTGGCAAGTGGCACTTGTTTCCTTCTACCCGAGCTTCCTAAGTTCAGCTCTCCGGAGTGGATGCTTAGCTGTCCGTAACAACTCCATCTCCATACATGTCAGCTTTACCTTAATGAACTATATTCCATAATTTTGTTGCTGTCTTACCAATAGTTAATAAAAAATTTTTTCATGAAACTAATGGTACTAGATGTATAACACAGCTTATATAAGCTGACCACTGCTTTATTAACTGTATCTAAGTTAAAGTTTGATACTATTTTTGTAAAATAAAATTAGCCAAATTAAATATATTGTAAAATTTTACTCAAACCCTAATAAAAGATGACTATAGTCTAAGAAATCTTAAGACTTAATTTATAACAACTGCTATCATCAGACTAAACTTTCTATATGCTAGGTTGAAAAAGTAGATGGTATTCTTTTTTAAAATATATTTACAGTGCTTTTTCAGCCCCATATATCCCTTTATCCACAAAATTGTCTTAAAAGAAAAAAATATAAAGGTAAAATATTTTAGAAGATTGTCAAGTTGATGACAAATAAAACTGACATGAAAGTCAACTATTAGGGAGAAGGAATGGTTAGAAAAGATGAGAAAAAGACAACATCTATCCAAAATCTAAGTTGTTGGGCCAGGAGTCAATGGTAGAAGACAACACTGAAATCATACTGTTTAACTCCCTTATTTAATAGAATCAACATCAGACATTTGGGCTCAGAAACACTGTTCATCTTCCAAAACATTCACCTTGTTTGTTTTTGATCAGCTGGAATTTTTCTTCTCTCTCAGCCCAGATCCTGTCCATTCTTTCACTGAATGCTTGTTGGGAACATAGTCTACAAACCCTTCTGCTTACAGGCAAGCTCAGCACAAAATGTCGTTATGCCTTGAAGAGAACTATAACATCTGGTTGCCCAGGGCACAGACTGATGAGAATTACCTAGACCCTATGATGTAAACAATGCCTGCTCATGACAGAAAAGCCACCCGAGAGGCAGCCAGGAGGAAGAGGTGTCACAGCATCCTAACTTTACCCACAGACTGACTTTACTATGTCTCTGCCCACCTACAACTCTATAAAACACTGTGCAGGCCGGTTATAATGTTTACTCAGACCCAGATTAGTGGTTTTGCTAACAACTTGATTTTGAAACACAAGTTAAAAAGTTTACATTATTATAATTTCTTCTATTAAAGGTAAGCTGCTTTGGCATAATGGTTGATAGAGAAAATATTGCTATACATATGAAATTTATAGGACATGCACATACTCTGTATGCTTAAATTCTGCATGACCCCATGACTCAAGCTACAGTTGCATCTGATTATCATGAGGCATGGAATCAGCACTTTGGTAGGGGATGAACTTTAGCACAAAGCACCAGTGTCTTCAATTACTGGCATATCTAATGTCAGGGAAGAACAGTTTGAAGCATTCTTAAGAGTCAAATGGACTTAAAAAATGACTAATCACTGCTGTTCCATCTCCTTTTTTTGAAAGTTAAGAGAGACAAAAAATGAACTTCTGATTACATTTTTTGACCCGGGTTTAAAGTTTACTTTCCATATAAGCATAAATCGTATCAGGAAAAAATAAAGAATCCTTTGTTATGCAGGAAAGACACTCATTGGGGGTGTGTGTGTGTGTGTACATATTCCTAAGTAAGCATATAATTACAGATTTATAAGTTTTAAAGAATGCTGAAAAAGATTCAAAGATTTAGACAAAACCAAGTGAAACCCTCATTTTGCAGTTGAGGGCAGGTGCTTTCCATTAAACCATACTCTCTGACCTAGAAAAATAAAATTGATTACAATCAACTGGACAGATGTGGTGGGAATTTTTTACACTGAAATTTTCTGTAATAATAAGACTGTGGTGGCATAAATAATAAGACTCTAAAAACAAAAAACAACAACAAAAAAAACCCTGGTTTTATCTTTTACACTTTTAATCCCCAACAATTTCCACCAAATCCTCAGTCCAGTCCCTTTGTGCTTTTACTCAACGGAATTCTTACCAGGACTGTGCGGCCGCCACCTCTCTCCATCCCTTCTTGATCCAGCCAGTCGCCAACCTCCATCTTCATCTTCTCCATTTTGTTCTTCTCTAAAGATACGCCAATTTTCACTTTCTGATCGTATAAATTCATGCTTTCTCCCCACTGATGTTGGTCCACCTTCCTCAAAATTTGGTCTCCCTGTAAAGAAAATATAATTAATTAAACATGAGCATCTGCCATTAAAGATTTTGAAAACTAGACATAATGCTCAAGTCAAGCTTTCCTGCAAATATGTCCCTTTCAATATTCTGGCAGTGTCAATAAAATTGCTGTGGAAAATATGCATATATTATTAAACACAGGTGTACATTTCTTAAACGTTCATACGCTGGGCAATTTTTTTACACAAAAGTAATCTGTTCATTGTTTAAAAACAAGACCAAAAAAAAAAAATGCTTGCAATGAAAAGTGAATCAATCTTTCTCCTACAAAAAATTCTCCTTCTTACTCCCCAGACATAACCACCATCAAGTTTCTTATATAGCCTTCTAAAAAATCTCCAGATACACTTATGCATGTATATACAGATCCTTCATTCACACACATAAAAACCATGCTTAGCACGTACACACTGTTTTGTACCTTTGCTATTTTCACTTAAGAGTATCTTGCAATCCTTCCACACCGAAACAAACGTCTGTGTTTTTTACATACAGGTACACAGGAGAGCAATGGGGTGCTGGAGTAGAGAATGATGGGAAAGGGAAACCCACTTGGGTACATGAATACAGAAGGGCCTTTCCAAGACTTGGAAGTGGACCCAATCCCAGGTGAGTCATTTTTTAAAGATTTATTTATTTATTTATTTATTTATCCCCCCCTTGCTGCTTGTGTTTTTAGTGTGTCCATTCGCTGTGTGTTTCTTCCGTGTCTGCTTATCTCCCCCTTGCTGTGAGGTCCTGCTGCATCAGCCCACCGCGCCGCGCGGGCCGGCCTGCTCTCACAAGGGAGGCCCCGGGAGGCGAACCCATGGCCTCCCATATGGTAAACGGGAGCTCTATCCATTGAGCCACACCCGCTTCCCCCAGGTGAGTCTTGAGATGACTGCAGCCCTGGCTGACACCTTGATAACAGGCTCATAAGAGACTTGAGCGAGAACCACTGGGCTAAGCCACTCTTGGATTCCTGGCCCACAGAAACTGTTTCAGCTACTAAGTTTTGGGGTAATTTGTTACACAGCCACAGATAAATTGAAGTTTATCTCATTGATTGAAGTTTATCTTCTTAACAATCTTCAGTATTTTTGAACCTCAATTTTCCCATTGTATAGTTGAGAAAACTGAGGTTCAAAAAAAAAAAAAATAACCCAAGAAGAACTGCCTAATATCACATGCTTTTAAACACCACAAACATGATTCAAATCTTATCTTCGAACTTATTCAAAATTTATTGCACACTAAGCACCAGGCTTTATGGATTCAATGTCTGGCATATTCTACACCCTCACAGGATTAAAAGACCTTCCAAGCTCTCTTGCTCAGAGTAAGAGGGGACAATCCACTTTACAAAGCATCACTTCCATTATATGACTTGATGAAAAACACAGCTATAACTTATAAATGGAAACAAATTTAAAACAAGTAAGTCCCTAATGTATATACAAATTGATAAATGACAGGAATGGCTTTTCACCTATGTATGTAATCAGTCACTGGCAGACATGTGTCAGGCACTGTGCCTACTTGGGAATACAATGATGATCACAGGGTAGAAGGGCCAGGTGCACCTGGCATTTTCATCTATTTTTACACTAAGCCTCTGAAAAAAAGGAATGATGCGTGCCAAAGTAAGTAAAATAGCACTAACGTCAAAATGCGTAACTCATCAAAAACTGGTCATGATAATTTTTTCTAACAAACTGCAAAACAAAAAGACATTAAAAATAAAAATACTTGTAATCTCATAATTTAAAAATTAGAATTCTGTTTATCTGTAGTTTTTATATAACTTTATGTTTTTATGTAGTTGCAGAATACCTACTATTCTGTAATCTATTTTTCATTTATGATGACAAACACTTCTCTGTAATTATATATTCTTCCTAATAATACAAATGGGCGCATACTAGTTATACCTTACTGCTGTAACATTAATGTACTATTGCCCACAGACATTTACATCAATTTTTTTGCCAGCTGTAGATAATGGGGCAAGAAATATCTGTGTACATTATGTGTTTTGCTTTTTTTTTTAACTATTTCTTCTGGAAAAAAACTCAAAGGAGTGGAATTACTAGGTCAAATGACAGACTTGATGCATTGACATACCTTTTTCTCTCCTAAAAATGGATCAAACCAATGTGGTTTGAATATGAAATTTTCCTTTTTTTTTTTTTTTTAATATACTGGCAGCTACTTTTCCTTTCTGTCAAGTCCCAGAAGTACCTTTCATATTAATATGTAGGAACAAGAAAAACATAAAAGGACTGAAGGACTGGATAGGGTTTTTAAAAGAGGGGTTCATAAAAGAAGCATGAAAGGGATTCAGGAACTTTTAAATGGACTTCACTTGTTACCCCACCCCATCTTTTAAGAAAACTTTTTATTCAAGTATAACATTATTACAAAAAACACACATATCAAAAGTGTACAATTCACTGAATTTTCACAACATGAATATATCCACATAGTTACCATTTAAGATTTTAAAAAGAACATCAAGAATTCTGAAAAACTTATTTATGCCCTCTCCCAATCATTCCTTCCCAAGGTAACCATGATCTTGATTTCTATCCCCAAAGATTAGTTTTGCCTGCTTTTGAATGTTTCTGTATAAGCAGAATTACACAGTATATATTCTTTCATATTTTGGCTTCTTTTGGTGAACATTATGGAAGATTCATCCATGTTGTTACACAGAACAGCAGTTTGGTTTTTTTGCATTTTTGTACAGGAATCTCATTGTATGAATATGCCACAATATATTTACTCCATTCTACTACTGTTGATGAATATTTGGGTTGTTTCTATTCTGTTATTATGAACAGTGCTGCTATGAATGAATATTCTTGAAAATGAATTCTGGTGAGCAAATGTTTACATTTTTGTTGGGTATATGCCTAGGAGTGGAAATGCTGGGTCATAAGATATGTTCAACTTCATTAAGTACTACAAAATATTTTCCAAAGAAATAGTACTACTTTAACCATTTGCTTGCTAATTTGTTTTACTCAACCCTCCAGGAAACATTAAAATTAGTGCCTACTCTATAAGCAAACACAATCTGAGGTATAGGATAACAAACAAAAAAGAGACTGAGGCACAGCACCTACCCTCCAGATTCAGTCTAGGAACATGTAAACTAATGACCTGACAAACTGCATTGCCATATCTCATCTGACCCTCATAACCACCTCATGACTTGAGATAACAAGTCAGCCATTATCCCCATTGTTCCAGGTGAGGAAAGGGAGATCTGTAGGGTGGCTGCCCAAGGTCACATAATTGAGCACTAACCAATCAGAAACAGAACTTAGGTGTCCAAACTCCTAATCCAGGGTTTACTTCATTCTTAGAGGTTTGTTTACAAATTACAGCCATTGGAAACAGCCAGAAATTCTAGAAAAACTGAAGTAAGAAAAGGAAGATCTGGAACTAGGTCTAAACCACTCTAAAAGGACACTAGACATGCCATGGTACATCTCAGAGCCAGAGTCTGTTCACATCTCTAAAAAGGAGGAAGATGGAACTAAATTTGTACTAATCTTCCTGCCAAAATGATTTCAAAATGTATACTCCTGAAAAAATGGTTAAGAATCACTTCTTCAATTTAAAAATAGCATCTAATAAAATACACATTTCCAATTACAGTAATACTAATATAACTAAAAATCACACTGTATGCAAGAATTGCCCTAAAACATTAAAATAAATCTTTTGTAAACTGATTACAGTAGGTTTGTATAAATTTGGGTGGGTAAGAGGGGTGTCAAAGGAAAACTTCATCATATAATCTGAGTTTTTGTTTTTTTATTTTAAATGATGGTAATGTATTTGTGTATGCTGATTGCTTAAAATAAATATTAAAATCTTCCATGGGAAAGCCCCTTTCATGTCTAAAACTTCTAGATTCCATAGTGACCAGGTCTAACATGAGTGAGAGACATGCACATGGTCGTTCTCAGACTACAAAATCAGTCTTCCTCCTAATTATTGCTTCTATAACATCAGCACCTTGACAAATAGTTGAGTAACCAAATATTTTAGTTGCCTTGTTTTTTAAATCTTAACAGATTAATTTATAGGCAAGATGATTTGAAAGTAAATCTAAATGACTAATTTACAAATTAATGTTTAAACCAAAGACCTGTAGCCAATGAATGAGCTCAGCCCCATGGATCCTTGAACTGTAAGCACATTTTAAGCTGGCAGCCAGCATGCTCCCCCTCACACACACCCCCAAGGAAAAATGTCTAAAGCTTTCATCAGAGTCTTAAAATGCCTACAACCTCCAAAAGATAAAGAAACACAAATTTAAATGTATTTTTTTTCATTCAGTATAGCAAACATGGCCATTTATTAGCAAATTACACTATCCATATAATACATTTTATGTTCTTATATCAAAAGTAATTTAAGGGGGACAGATGTGGCTCAGGTGGCTGGATGTCCGTCTCCCATATGGAGGGACCTGGGTTCGATCCCCGGGACCTCCCAGTGAAAATTTAAAAAAATAATAATAATAAAAATAGAAAAATATAGAAGGTGCATGGGCCACCAGGCCCCGTGCGTGGGTGCGCCGCCAGGCCCCACGAGCTACGCAGCAAGATGATGACATAACAGGAGAGTGACACAAGGGAGAGCCAAGACGAGACGCACCGAAAAACCAGGAACTAAGGTGGCACAGGCGGTAGGATGCCTCTCTCCCACATTGGAGATTCCGAGGATCAAATCCCAGTAAAGACAGGAGGAGAAGGATAAGAAAGGGCAGGAAACAGACACAGAGAGTTGCCCAGTAAATGGACAAAGAAA
>JAQZBX010111021.1:0-10325 GCA_029593785.1 Cabassous unicinctus
ATCACAGAGCAATTTTTCTATTTATTTAATACTTGGGCCAAAATTTTGATGGACGAGGAGGAGGTATGTTGCAGCTCTTGACTGTGGATTTTCAATTATCCATGTGGCCTGCCTTCCATTAACAGGAATAATTGGAAACTGGAAGTACAGAATACAGATTCATAGCCATCTAAAAATGCTGCTGGATATATGAATTTTACAGGCCTCTGTTAAAGTCTCTTCAAAAGGATCATGTTTTGCTGGAGATCTCAGATGCAAGACCTCAGATACTCTCTCTCCCCATCCCGCCCCCCCGTGTCTCTCTCCTTCTGTCCCTCCCTCCTCTTATCTCTATCTCTATCTCTCCTCTCTCTCCTGAAATGTAAAATTCTCTCAGCATTTTCTATATGTAATCTCTCCTCCATAAGATTAGAAACTCCTCAAGTTCAGGGATTTGCCTACTTCATCTGCACCTCCTAGTGCTAGATACATACTAAGTAGTTGGTGACTACCTGATAAGATCCTTCTTTAGGACTGGCTTAGGAATCATCACTTAAGCCACTGGCATAATATTAAGTTATCTAGTAATACAATTCTGTGGGGGGAAGAGTTGATGGTCCAACTATACCTCAGAGTATTTATAAAAATGGGAACCTTTATTTATTTACACTAAATTTTTTCTTATTATTCTCATTCTAAAAAGACAATAGGTAATTTCTTTTTAAAGCATTTTATTAAATTATAATACATAAAAGTGCACATAAGGATACAGTTCATTTAATTTTTACAAAGTAGCTACCCATGTATTTAGTGCTCAGATCAAGAAATAGAATATTTCCAGCTCCCAGAAGCCTCCTTGTACCTGCTATCAACCACCATCACGCTCCACCCCCACCAAAGGTAAGGACCATCCCTGAGGCTGACTCTTTTTAATTTTCAAATATCACATCGCTTTCTCACCAGGTTTATTGGCTGATTTTTGTGGGAGAGCGAAGGGGGGTGGTTAATCCCCTAGAGCTGGCTTCTCTGCATTGTGGGATTTTCCTAGCTGTTAATTATTAACTTTTCCTTAAAATAAAACTTCCATTGTGTAAGGAGAAAAACTCCATGAGCACAGTACATGTGATATAAATCACTTTTATGTCTGTGAAACAGCTGAGTTTACATTTTTATTACATTGTTTGAAAAAGTATCTTTTCATCTGGAAAGAATCAGTTTAAAATGTGATTGTCAACACAACTAAACCAGTTTTCTGTTTAAAATGGCTGCTGGTGGAGCTAAGAACTATAATTAAGCCAGTTTTTTTCCTCATAGACATTAGTGACTAAAACCTAGAGGTTTTGACTGAAATTTGCAAAGAACTTTGTAGACTTTAAAAGAAGGAGGGTAAAATGTCTGTTTAGATGGAGGAAGAAAATTAGTAATGAACAAGAATATTACTGTACAAATCAAAATGTTTCCCTGTGAAAGGTGATTTAGTGGTGTGGTTTTTAAATTAAATTAAAAGCAATGTATGTATTTATAAAGTGTTGCCTAATAAGAATACTTTAGTTTGAAAAAGATTTCTACTTATTAGTAAGTTAGCAGCTTATAGCATAATTTTCTCTCTAAACAGTTTTTAGATTTAAGTCATTCTGAGAGGATTCTTTTAGAAATATACTACAGCTCAATTAAATTAACCATTCTAATATAAGCAAAAACAATAGTTTGAAAGCTTGTAGCAGTTTGCTTATTTTACTAATTTCTTGCTATTTATTTTGAAATGATAAAAAAAAGGGCCAGATCTTTTGGTAGTATTTCTTGATGCATTTAATTTTGTATTCTATTATTAAATAAAATTAATATATAACATGTTCCTTTATTACTGAAATACTATCTTTAGAAGATGTACTATAGATTTTGGCTATACACATTTCCTTGGTTCCAGTACAATGATGCTATGATATATGTAGTTTTGTAATAGTCTAACCTTCCCAAATTCCTGCTTTGAATGGTGTATTTTTCAAAACATAGGGTAATTATCACCACACAATTGCATGTGCTAGCTAACCTTTCATCTTCAACAGATTTGCAAAATCCCATTATTTGTGGCTTTCCTAACAGAGAACTTTTTTTTACACCCTCCAAATGTTGCAGGCTTTTTGGAGAACAAAAATTCTCGATAATCCATATGAGAACAATCTGTCTAAATACGAGCAGAATAGAGACAATTTTGAGTACTTATCCAATGCAGTTTAATGTGCAAAAGAATTTTTTGAGCTAAAAATGCTGAATCCATAGCCTTTTCTATGAGCTAATACAGAGCAAAGCCATCATTCAGAATTTTACCTGGCAAGAGTAAATGTGTAGCAGAACTTTGAAGGCAGAAAGGAAGTTAGAGATGGCTTACAGATTTAAACTGGGGGATAACATCTCAAAAATTAGGGTTAGTAATAATTGAAAGTTTTGCACATACGTAAAGCTTTGATAATGATGATTTCCTTTGAGCTAGTTAATAATTATTATTCTGTTTATCATCTTTTAGATTTTCCCTGTGAAGATATTTATATCCTAAGATACCACCACTCAGAAAGAAAATTTAACCAAAACAAAACACTTCTGGATGCTGGGGCCAATAGATAATAAATGCCACTCTGTGAAGCTTGCAGACATCATTTTGAAAGCTCCTAATCTGTATTTTAGACTTACCTTTCTCTTTTTACCAACAGTTGATTTGGTTGGAATGCTCTTCTCCACTAGGGAAAAAAGTCTTAAATACAACTGTAGTAAGACGATGAATTTTTACGTAGGCAGAATGATTTTTTTCCTGTTTATCTTTTAGTTTTCTATATTTTCGCTTAGATGTTTTATTCTTATCCTACCCTGCCTACACATAGTTTTTGCTGGATGCCAGCCATACGGTCTAGTGAATGCTGCCTGTTTTCTTTTGGGAGGATTGATAGAATTGAAATTTTTCTTAGGGAAAGATGCTAGCAAAATGAAAGCATAATGGCCACTTTAAATATATATTATATCAAGCTACCAATGGCTTTCTTAAAAAGAAATTTCATGTTCTTTCTGTCACTCTAATCCTTGTCCTTTCTTCCCTGAAAAGATCTGCTTTTTTTCCCCCTGCAAAAATCTGTGAAATAACTTTGAGGAAAACCAGATTATCAGTAGCAGAACTTCAAACATCCAATGACTCTTACAATTCATTTCACTGAATTTAACTATTTATGAAAAACTATCATAGTAATATAATGTCAGTATTAGCTCCAAATTATCAACTTCCTGTAAAGTTTGGGTTTATAGTTCTGTCTTAAGTTAATGGTTGTACGTCTTATACTTATCAGGCAAAAAAATGAGAATAAGACACCATTAACAAATAGTCAAATGTTAATGCATAATTGAAATAAAATATTCAAAAACAATAAGGAAGCATTAGTTAAGTATATTTTTTTCTGGGAAATATGTAGATATCTTATTTGGTTGCAGACACAGTAAAAATGAGTTAAACAAAATTTTCAAAAATTTTTACCTGGAATTTATAAATTTGACAAATCCATTAAGTGATATACCCTTATGGTTGGAAAACTGATATTTTCTAGGTAAATAAAATATCTAGAGAGAAAGCAGTGACTTACTTTTCATGAGAGCCAAACCAGTAAGACAAGTTTAGTTCTCTGGAATATGAGGTCCCCTTAGGAAAGGAGAGAAAGATAGATGACAGGAAAGCACATATTTTCGATATCGACAGAATCCGAAGATTTCCATCAGAACTTTAAATATATGTACAGACATATTCCTTAGTTGGTCGTGAAATCAAAGATGTTGTTTAAATACTAAATATTTCATAGTGTTACGGGAGAATGTTTGGAGGCTTTTTGTTTTTCAACACGCACAGATCCAGGATACTTGTCCTCAGTTGCTGTGGTTATCCAGGACAAAGAGTGGTGTGGAGCTTGGGCTCAGGTGATCCTTAAGGGGGTGGGCTACAGGAAGGTTGCATTCCCAGCTGCCTGCCTCAGTGGCTCAGCCTTCCATGACCGCCGCTCTTTGTTGAAAATTGTTGGCAGAGGCTGCAGTTTGCAGCTTCAGATAAGAGCCGCAGTTCTCAGGTAATGCCCTCTATCAGAGCCCTGATGACAGACTGGGGAGTGCAAGTTTTTTCAGGTGCTCTGTTTGCTCAGTAATCCTCCAGTGCCAATCTCCTCCAAAGAGTGAGCGGGACCCATCGGTAATGGACATCAGCCATTAAGCTGGCAATATTTGTCATATATCAGGTTACTGCTTTGTTACTCTCAAGTGATGAATGGATGCTGTTATGCTTTAAGAAAATAAAGCAATGTTGTAAATATGTCCAAACTATAAAAGTGGCCACTTTATTTTTTTTCCATTTCTTGAGAAATAAATGCAAAGTACTCCAGAAATGCTAGTCTTTTTCCTTTGGAAGTACGGAAAGCAATGTGCTTTAAGTTAGTGTTTGTAGTTGCTTAGGGTCTTACTTCAAACAAATTACCCTTGGTGTGTCTATACTGTGTTTTGCCTTTTTGGTTTGATACAGCTAAGTTTATATTTTGCACAAGCATTCTGATTAAAGGAGGCATGCTTGCAAAGAACTATTCACAGAAACCATTTGTTCATGCATAAAGAAACCCAAACAGGGAATTTAGGTGTTAAAAATAGCATGAGACCAAAGCAATCTTAGCTTTTCCTATGTTAATTAAACACATCTCTGCATCACAGAGAGAAGTAATAATTTTTAGCTACTTCCTAATATAGTTGAGTAAGAAAAAATTTCTAGAAAATGATATTGTACTTAATAGTATTTTGTACACAAGTCACATCTGTTTTGTTAATATCTCTACACAGTAATTTGGAATAATATTAATTCTGTTTAACATAAACAGGACCTTGTAGTCATTCTTTTTATGTTTTAATGTCAGTTTCAACATTAACTTTTTATACTTTTTTATCATAAAAGTAGATTTATAGAACATCAACAATGATTTTTTTAATTCTTTAAGAAAGTTTGTCCTTTTTGAAAGCATCCAGAAATTAAATTTTAGAACTGGCATGTTAAATATATTTTAAAACCATATGAATTTGTCATCTATTGTTTTTGTCCATTTTTTAAATGCCATTAGCCCCAGTGTAAACAACAGAAATATTCATGGTGACAGTTCTGAGGTAATATAATAAATGAGGAACCCAGCCAGGATTAGAATAAATTCTGTTCTCAGACGCCCCCGCCCCCAATAATTTTTATTGCTTCCCAGGTTATTCTTTGTAAAGTATCTTTCAAGGACCACATCTAAGTTGAATCCATCTAGATGGCCTCTCTCCTCTTTTCCTCCTCTCAGCTGCTCTTACTAACTGAGGCAAAACTCCTTCAGGTTCCTGAGAGCAGGTGCTTCTCCTTTTGTGAGGATCGGCTTATCCAGGGCCACTGGTAAATTAAACAGCACCACCCCAGTCCCTGTCCTGACACTGTAACTTTCATTGTCAAGTCACTGTGTTGACTCTGTAACCAAGAAGCAAGAAAAATCTTATGGAGGACAGTGCCTACGTGTGTTTATTTTACTACCACAGGCTCATAATTACCAGAGAGGTGAAGGGCCGCACCTCCATCAGCTCTAATTGCTGTGAAAGCCTGTGGGCTTCTACTGAGGCCCACAGCAAAGTCAAGAACATTTCCTGTACAGAGGCTGGGGCCTGGGGTTTGAGGCAATATGCCAAACTCTTGCAAAGTTCCTTCCCCTCAGCCCCATTTTCAGGCCATTTTTCCTTCCTTTTCTAGATGGCCGTTAGCAAGAGTGGTTTTTTGTTTTGTTTTTTAAAATTGATTTTATTTATTCCCACTCCCCCACCCCTACCCCTGATGTTTTTGCACTCGCTGTCTGTTCCCCATGTGTTCTTCTGTGTCTGCTTGTCTTCTCTTTAGGCGGCACCGGGAACCGATCCTGGGACCTTCTGGAGTGGGAGAGAGGCACTCAATCTCTTGTGCCACCTCAGCTCCCTGGTCTGCTGCGTCTCTTATTGTCTCTCCTCTGTGTCTCTTTTTGTTGCATCATCTTGCTGCACCAGCTCTCCATGTGGGCCAACACTCCTGAGTGGGCCAGCACTCTGCATGGACCAGCTCTCTGCGTGGGCCAGCTTTCTGCTCAGGCCAGCTTGCCACGTGGCCAGCTTGCCTTTCACCAGGAGGCCCCGGGAATCGAACCCTGGACTTCCTATATGGGAGACAGGAGCCCAATTGCTTGAGGCACATCCGTTTCCCACAAAGGTGTTTTAAGTGCAGGGACGTCTAACAGAATGAAGGGAGCAATAAACCGTAAAGGATCTCTCTCCTGCAAGGGAAAAGAATTCGAGTGATCTCAGGACTCAACAGAATCTTTTTGCAGAAAGATTTGTTGGGGGGGATTACACTGTCTAAGAGTCTAAGTTCTACCTGCAAAATGACATCCCGGAGAATTTAGACACAAATTAGGAATATTCTGGAATTCATTTATTGGCGATTCTCCTAATTAGTTTTCAAGTGGGCCTATGTTCTGAATGAGGCCAACCTAATTGCAGAAATTTAAAGAATATCTGTTTTAGTGACTTACCTGGAGAAAACAAAATCACCCTTTAGTTGCCTGCATTTGGATTCAACATATTCAAGTATTCAAACTTAGGTTTAAAATAAAAACCAATATGTTGATTGTATTTGAAGAACAAAGTAGCTACTTGAAGCAACAGGGAAATTTCATGATCTTTAATGAGTGCCTATTCTCACACTTGTTCTTTATACACATCACATTATGTGATCTTCATACCAACCCTTCAGGTATGTTTTTTTATTCCCATTTTATAGATGGAAACCAAGGGGTCCAACGTCCACAGCTAATTAATAAATCTGGGCAAGTCTGATTCTAGAACCCATGCTCTTGCCTGTACACCAGGGTGCCTCCCAAGGATCAAACTCACCGGCAGGGTCTTAAATGACTAGAAATATCATCTTTATCCCCAGGAAATAATGTTCAGTGATACCGCAATTTTTTGTTTTCATCAAAACGCTTCATTTATCAAGCAAAGTTTCAGGTATCTGTTTCCAGCTGGTCTCAGGTCATGGAACCTGTACATTAAGCACTTAATATTGACTTGTAAGAGTTCCCCAACTGCACCGCAGCTAGACTTTGTAATATAAACACGCATTACAGAGCTGGGAGCTCAAGCATCCATTTTCCACAGGTGTTACCTGTGCATGTCTGTTCTTGCACCGTCATTATTCCTCTTGCAGAGTGAATACATTGGGCCCCCTGAATGTGCTTTCATCAAAAGAATGCTTTAATATAGGGCCTGAGTGTGCAAAGACAACTAACTTCAAATTGAACTTAAATTATGCAGGAGGCTGACACACTAATCTAAATAACCTGCTTTCCATATTATAGTTTTAAACCACATAACAACGGTAATGCTAATAATCATTTGTATTCCAGTAGCACCTTTTGGTGAGAAGCTCAAATAGCTCTGTGGCTATTGTCTCAATAATCCTCTCCCCATCCTTCCAGGATAAATGAGGTAAAATATGTAAATATATATCTCCGTTTTTCACTTGCAGAAAGTCAGGTCCAGTGAGGTTACTTCCTGGACAACTGACAGAGTGATGTGTCAGACTGCTAAATACACACCAGTGACTCCAACAAACTCATTTTATTTGTTTTATTTGCTGGTTTGTTTGATATAGTTTTGTTTTGTTGTCAAACCCAAGACCCAAACAGAATATTTTTTAAAAGCAAACTGCCAAGTGAATATAGTATAGTAAGCACTCAGGACCCTGGAGTCTCTGTTTCCTTATCTGTAAAATGGAAATCATGATAGAGGGCTCGTGGAGTAAGACATCTGAGTGCCTGGCCCATGGTAGGAGCTCAGCCAATGTTTGTGTGCATTCCCACCCCCCCTTTACTCTGGGGGAGTGAAGAGTAACAGAGCCAAGCCTGCTAGTTTAGCCCCTTACTCTTGCTATTTCTTCTCTTGTCTCCTGCAAGTTGTCTGGTTGGCTTTAGTTTACTACCAAGGCTGTTTCTAAAAGGAAGGGGTGTGCTCCAATCCGGGGACACCAGAGGTTATCACCTCTAACCCAGGTAAAGAGATTATGGTTGGCTTTACAGCTGACTGGGGAGGCTGAGATCAGTTCCAGAAGATAGCGTGTTGCTGATGAACTGCATTCAGGCCACTCTCAAATAGAACCATTCCCACACATGAACTAGCTCTCGGGGTTCCTCCAACCCAAAGAATAACCTTGGCTAAGGTTCTGGTTGCACACTGGTCATCCAGAATGCATGAGTGTATGTTTCTATTAGGAACTGTTGAACTTGACAGTCCTGATTTAAAACAATATTTTTGTGCCAATAGCCAATGAAGCTCAAATGTGCTCTACAGAATTCTGTAATTCTGGAAAATGTCCCAAACTACACTGAATTAAAATGTTCCTCAAATCTGGCATTACAAGCTCATCTGTGGTGTCTGGGCTCCTCTGCTAAAGACTAATAGCTTTCATCAACAAATTATCTGACACCCTGGCCGATCATTTTGTTGGTGCATAGAGACTTTCAAAAAAAAGGCGAGAAGAATGTCCAAGCCCTTAATCTTTCTTCCATACTTTGGTGGTTTTTTTTTAATTACTCATCCCAGGAACACAATAAAAATTGGGGCACTGCTTCAGACTAGTGAAGGCTCTGGGGGTGATGTGTGGGATATCAGAACACTGGATGTCATTGATGACTCCCATTAATTCACACTGACGCCTCTGCAGCTTAGGAATAGTTCCATGTTCTCTTGGGCCTCCATTTCCTAATCAATAAAATGGAGGTGATAAAGTCATTCCATACACACACACACACACACACAGGTGGTTTGAATATGTCATTGAATTTGGTCTTACTCTGAACAATTGGATCTCATTTTTAAGTAGCAAAGTGACTGTGGGGGTGCTCTCCCCCCAATTTTAAGGTCATGCCCAATATGACTTCAAATAATTAAGCACAGTGGAGAATGTTTCAGACACTGAAAGAGTTTTGCATCATCCCAGGGTCAAGAAAGTTGCCTAATCATTTAGTTTCTGTTACAACTGTTACCAAGCACACATACATATAGCTTGGCCCTGAAATGCAGTTTTGATGTGTGCGGGGAACGGGCAGGCAGTGCTGCTGCTGCTGCTATTTAAACACACTTTTGTGCCTATGAAAAGGCTTGTAACCACTGACTCTCTCCTATGAAAGCATCTTCAGATGCAAGTGTACACCCTCAGGTGGTGCCAAGAACAGAAACCTGGGCATATCCCCATTAGAAAATGAAGTGGAGCTATATGAAGCCAATGGAAATGCTAATGGGCCATATTAAGGTGGTTATTGTTGAAAATGCTTTAGGCAACACAATAAAAACATGACTAATGATTAGATGCTGTTGCATTAAAAGCAGGTTCTATGCAGAGCGCCATGTGCTAAATGAGATTTCTCTGAGATGTTTTCAATGTGGGCATGTTGATGTACATCCTGGAAACACTACTCATATTTATTTCTCTTAATGGAATTTGGTAATTGTCTGCATTTTTTCTGGGAAGCATGTTGGATACATACATTAATGTCCAGTTTAGACTATAAATTGGTAAATGGAATAACTGCTGGGTTTAGTCTGGTGCACAGCACATGACCGTGGTGAGGAAGATATCACCCATGGTTGTGGCCCTTGCTCCACCGGTGCTCCCATCTTCCAGGCTCTCTCCAACCCTAGATCTCTTAATCCATCCCTCACTAAATCCTGGGTTGTCTTCTGGAACATTCCCCCAGTACTTCTTTTCCTCTCCATTCCCACTGCTACCATCCCAGCCCCTCTAGCCAGCCTTTCCACTCCCTGTTCCACTCTCTCCTCGCTTCTGTGTCTAGTTGTCCAAATATCACTATCATCATGTCTTCCCTCTGCTCAGGAACTTATCCTGGCTCCTCATTACCTTCTTTGCCAAGTCAAATTTGATACTACCCTTACATTCCTACATATTTTTCACTCCTCTTGAGCATAAGTCTTATGTCTCTTCAAGTATGTCACCTTAATGTCCTTTTCATTCCTGCCCCCATGCCTCTATTCATGCTTTTTCCTCCACATGAATACCCTTTTCCCTCCTAGTTATACAATTCAACCCATACCTGAAAGTCTAGACTAAGCTCCACCTTAATTGAGCCTTGCCAAAGGACCTTCTACCCTCACTACCCTTAGCACACTGGGATTCAAGAGCAGGGAGTGGGGTGCACATATACTACTTTTTCAGCCTTGTGATCAAAGATCAGAAAGCAGGTATGCTAATTTAGGGTTCATAGATGCCTAGATAC
>JAQZBX010111022.1:0-10321 GCA_029593785.1 Cabassous unicinctus
AAGATTTATTTATTTTATTTATTTATCCCCCCCTTGCTGCTTGTGCTGCTGTGTCCATTCGCTGCGTGTCTTCTCTGTGTCTGCTTATCTCCCCCTTGCTGTTGTGAGGTCTTGCCGCGTCAGCCCACCGCGCTGCCCTGCCCTCACAAGGAAGCGAACCCGGGCCTCCCATATGGTAAACGGGGGCTCTATCCACTGAGCCACACCCGCTTCCCAGGTGGTGGCTTTTTGCATTTGCTTTGCGTTATAATCAGTGAGAGGCAGAGGCATTAAAGGGCTCACTTTTTGGCCAGCAAATTTTAACATCTAAGAATTTTTGAATTCTGTACAAAATTCTCATCATCTCTCAATCCTTCTCTCTTAGGAAAGGCTTTTAGGAGTGTTGGATATGTGGGAATTTTGGAGACATTGTGAATATCTGACTGTTTTTTCACTGCAAGAGATGGCAACTGCTGTGTCAGGGAAGTACTGTCTGTCTGCATGTTGGTGGCTTCACCCTCCCACGAATCTTAACGGTTCAGTGCCCCTTTTTTATGTCCATATTCTGGCAACATCCCACTACTAAGACCCTCATTACCTGAATGTAACACTCAGTGCAATCCTTGGTTTAAATGTCTGTTTCTTCCACCGGTCCAGGTTCCTGAAGGACATTGAGTTCATCTCTACCTTGTGAGTTCGCAACACAGTTTGTGGCACATAGCAGGGATGAGATAAACATTTCCTAAAAATTGTCTGACGTCCTAAAATGACTTTCAGGTCCTTGGTATGAGGGACAGTGTGTTTCTTGTCTTGTTAAACATGTCTGGTAACGCGTGACCCACCTCTGAAAGCTCTCTTGTACTCACAGTCCTCTCGGATGTCTTTCTATTCAACCTGAAGTTATTTGTCACCATGATGAAATTTAAATGGAGAATCCAAGTCAAACCAGAGTTGTCCTGGCAGTTCTGACATCAGTTTCCCTCAGCTGCACAGCAGACAGCCCAATGTACAGTTATGAACCACTCATTTTTACTTTTGCATTAAGACATCATTTAAGAACAAGCTTTCATTGCCTGGGTCCCTGACAGCATTGACAACCAAGCACGAGGCTGTGCCTCAGTTCCCTGGCCTCCCCATGCTCCCTTGGCGCTGTTTCCATTTCCATCCTATTGTGGAGCAAAGGTCTTAAAAATCCTCTTTAGTTTCACAATAATAATAATAATAATAAGGCATTTACATTCAGCCAATGCATGAGTAAGTACAGTCAAGGCAATTTCATGTTATTTTCCAAGGCACTTACATATTTGGGAAAATTTGCAAATTGCATCTGAGCGGTTTTGGCAAGATGTCACAGCAGACATTCACCTACATGTTCTAAACTGAGCAGCCACCCTGTCTGGAGGATGTTACATTTACCAAGTTGCCAGGACAGCCCTCAGAATCCTTACCAAGTCTCACACATGCCACACACTGTTGCAAAATTGCCTCCGATGAGACTGTGATTTCCTCCAAAGAATTTTAAATTTCAGCAAACAATAGGAAATGCTTCAAAGTCTTATGCCACGGACTTTGGCTTATGCATCCTGTGCATGAGCAGACGTGGAAGGGAATCTCTGTCAACTAGACAGCAGGAACTGAACTTCAAGAGGAAGCAGGATCATCTCAAGTTTCCCAGTGATTCCAGCCCAGGGTAGTCCGCTACAGTGCTCAATGGGCATCTCTGCATCAACCCACTAATTAGCTTCTTGATGTGGGAATAGCTGCTCTAGGCTGGAGCTCCTGGGTTGGCATAATGACCTGTCTGCCTGCTTCCCTGCCCCTCTCCACTCCACCCACAGTGGAGACTGCTCTCTCTCTCTCTCTGTCTCTCTCTCAGGGTTCAGCCCAGACCCAATCGCTAGGCCTAGAGCAGCCTGAGAAGGTTTGGGTTATTTGCTTGGTCAACAATTCTTGGGATAATCCTTAAGATGACCTTGTGTTTCCCCCATCCTTTAACTACAGGGTGCCTGTCTCAGTTTTCTTTTGCAGGACTGCTGGTACTATTATTTTCAGCTGGTTAGTCCTGTCTTTCATTTCCACTGGGCCCCAAAAACCAAAATACAGCTCCCAGAAATCTACATCGCAGATTTCCAGTTCTGCCGCCCTTAGATACATGACTTCCATCTCGGAATGCTTGGCTTTTTTTTGGTTGTGCCTGTGTCAGACAGACCCCAGTCTAAACCCCGGGCTTTGCCCCTTTCTGGTTGGGGACTTTGGGAAAGGCACTTGAGACCGCTGAGACCCCGTTTTATCATCTGTAAAACAACTTTCCTACACCGTTCTAAAGATTAAATTAGTAACGCATATAAAGTGCCTACCACACAATGGGCCTATAAATGGTGGCTTTCTAGTATTTTTTTTTTTTTTCAGTAGTTATCTATCTGTCCATTTCCTCCATGACTGTTGACCTGGTTTCCAACGTTCTTCAGACTCACCTTTCTTTGATCACATACTGCCAAGGCCATGTCTAAGAGAGTCGGTCCCTGGCCCGACTCTTTCAGACTTTTTCTACACTTCCACCTGAACTTGGTGTTTATACAGAGACCACTGGCCCCACCTGAAATGCTTTTCCTTATTTTTTTCTCCACCTGAATTGTCCTTCTACTTCCTGAGCCCCTAATTTATTCAAGCAATGGAACAAAATTGTGCAATAAAAATTCTGCCAGGACAGCTTCACTCAAAGGTAAATTATAATATTTTGTATTATTCTGTATATGATTGGATGTTCATGATTATACATATCATCTACTAAAACAGTGAAATGGTTTAGACAACCTAGAAAAAGATAGTTCTATTTTTCTCTCTACTGAACTGATAATCTCTTTATATCAGAAGAGATATTCATAACATTAAAACTATGGTAAATGGTTTTGCAGTTGTAACCAATGATAAGGTACTTTTTGCCTTGTGTTCTAGGTGAGTTCACATTTGCTCTCTGGGATGGAAAGGCCTTTAATGGTACTGCCATATGAAACATTAGATAAAGATGAGATAATGATGTATCTTCCAATACATTTCAAGAGGAAGACTCCTTGCCTGGTCAGTCCATCCTGGGCATTAGAATCATGGCCGTGCTAGTTAAGTAGAGCCACCTATCTCTAACACCAAAGAGGCTCTGTGACTCAGAACTTTACGAAGATAATAGTCACAGCTGAGAATGATTGGACATACATAATAGAAAAAACAAATGCTTACAGTTCATTACAGCATGAAGTAGAGCAAAATTATACTATAGGCATTATACTCTCATTTCCCTTCCCATTAAAGGAGAGAATGGTCTCTTCTCAGGTATGACGGTTGTTCATCTCCTTTTTCTCTGCATGCCTCATGTTGTCATGCCCCACGCAGGTCTAAGCTAGATATCATTCTTTGTGTCAGGGCCATTTTCAGTTGTAAAATTATCAAACCTTGCATTTTGAAGAAAATATTTTCTACCACATGCATTTCTACAATGTGTTTTTCTTCTTCTTTATAAAACACATATTTATATGTGTTTATAAAGCCCAGGGTGGGCTTCTGGGTTGCATGTCAGTGTTCTGTGTTCTGGTCAATTGCATCTGTCATTTTCCTTTGTCTAGAAATGGGTTCCCAGTGGGGAAAAGCACAGGTGATATTAAGAACCTACTATGGCCTTGGGTCTTTGAGGATTTAGTCCCAGGGGTAAGATGATGCATATAAAGTTCACCTAAAGCACAGTAGTAAAAGGCCAAATGTGTTGTGAAACAAGAAGTGTCATAGTAGCTCAGAGGAGAGTTACATTAGGTTGTCAGGAAGAAAGAGTTGAGGTGGACCTTGAAATGTGGGTAGGATTTTGATGGTGGAGAGTTTGGTGAAAGCAAGGAGACAATAATATAAGCCCAAATAGGACGTGTCTGGGAGATCGAGCAAATGGTATTATGATTTGATGTCTATAGGTGAGTGACGATAGATAAGACCAAAAAAGTGGACTGGGACCACACTGGGGAAGGCTCTCAGGGTCCGGTCGAGAAGTTTGCCCTGTGAGCAGTAGAAGAGGGGCCTGCGTCTATGAAAACCTGCATTCAAAAGATTAATCTGTGATGGGATGAAGGAAGGGGTGAAGGGAGGAAGAAGTGCAGACAGGGGCATAAGGTAAGAAACTGTAGGAGTAGGAAAGGAAAGGACAAATCAAGAAGTATTAGGGGAGGAATCCACAAGAGGTGGTTGCCAATACAGGTGGAGGAAGGGGAGGTGACTGGCCTTTTGAGTATTGATTAAATAGGAAAGATTTGTGATCATTTCCATTTTATTGATGGAAACACCAAAGCACAGTAGATTTGCCTATAGGTATTAAAATTTTCTAGGCCAATGAAAACAAACGTTCCTACTCACCTGTCCTAATTGGTAGAGTTGCTTCTATCACTTTTTTCTACTGCCATGATAGAATTTAAAAAATTATCACGAGAAGTTCTGTTCTCTTCCCATCTACCCCTATGTCATTTCTTTAGTTTTGCAATCTCTTCACATTTTCACTCATATATTCTAATTGGCTCCTTTGCCTTCAAAACATTACATCTATTTTTCAGATTATTATAGGCATATGGAAGTGGTAATGATTCCCTTGGGGATCATCGACCTCAACCGCCTTATCTGTCTCATTGATCACTTCCTTCCCTTTCTCCTCTTCATCCCTGTCTCTCATGTCCCTCCCTTTCTAGTCACCACATTTCAGGCGGCAGGAGTGGGAGGCAGCAGCACAGTAGAACCATTTATTAAGGAGCCAAGCCTCAAGCCTTTGTCTCTATTTACATTTTTGCTTTCTGAGTCTCTCAAGGTAAAATTATCTGCTACAAAACAGTACCCTCTTTTCAAACTCCCTCCTAAAAGTAAACAGAGATGACCATCCTCTCCATTCTCCAACTAGGCTCTGTCATTAGGTAGAATTGGTACACAGCACATTAGCTCCCTTCATGGTATTTAGATTCATTTCCAATTGAGAAGCATGCATTTATCTTTTTCAATCTTATCTTTATCTTTCCTATTTATCTTTTTTGCTTTGCCTTCACTGGTGAGAAGTTGGTCAGAAGCCAAGACTCATTGCAGCCTGGGATTGCTGGGTTTCATTTTATACCTGGAAGGTAAGTCTGTCTTAATAAATTCAAAGTTATTTTGAAACATAAAACCATACAGTGCCACTACACTTACACTGTAGCAACCAGCTATTGTGTAGTAGGAGCTATACATTCATATATTCAGACTGTGTGCACTTTCTGTTTCCAGTATAACTGGCTTTTTAAATTTAAAAACATAAATGATCCCTCATTAGACAAACAAAACAGTAGTGAAGCGTCCCCAAACTGGCAAAACAAAATATTGATAATAGACTCCAGAGGGGACTGGCAGTCCCTAAAGAATAAACAAACTATTGAGCGGAGATTAAAAATCCCATCCAGTCAGCAGTGGCTCAATGCTGTCAGTCAGTTCCTGGACTTCAGCGGTAACAACTACCACTAGAACAACAAATCACTAACTGTGGTCAGCATTATGTGCTTTACATGTATTACTTCACAACATCATTTTGATGCAAAACCTTTAATGTCACCATTTTGCAGACAATGAAATTTTAAAACGTTAAACTTCCCAGGTTGTAAGTGGTAGAGCAGAGATTCAAGCCTAGTCTTAATTTACACACTAATATTTGGTACCTGATTTCAAAGCACCCAATATAGCGTTGGATACTTAAAAAGTAATTTAAGAATATGTTGATCCAGTGGTGGGATAATTCTGCCATAGAAGAAGAATAGCAAACAGTAAAACATAAGCAATGGCTATCTAAACAAATATTTTTCTATATTTCAACCAGTTGTTTTCTGTTTCTCCTTCATGCAACGTTTACTGAGCACCCACTCTGTCAGCACTGTGCTGGGTGGAAAACAGAAATAAGATGGAAATCCTGTACTTAAGGAGCTCATAGCTCAAAAGGGGACTCCCAAAGATAAACAGATAATTTTTAAATATCAAATAATGTGGTAGGTGGAGTGACATGAGCCAGGACCATCTTCCCGGGGGAGGGGACTTCTGTTGAGGGGAGTTGAGCTGCAGAGGAAGTGGGACAAGGGTGAGAAAGACCTTAATAGGCTGAGGGCACAGGGGGAGCTCAGGCAGGAAAATTAGATGCAGGAAACCTCAGACCATTCATTGTTGCTGGAGGGAAACTTATGATGTTGGGAGTGGAAGTCAGGGAGTGCTCTAAGGCAGTGGAGGAAGGAGACGATTGAAGAAATAGCAGAGATATGGGGGGTAAGGGAGGGAAGAGCCAGCAACGGCACAGTCACCAGAGATAATCACAGCTAAAAAGAAGTGCACTCGTGGCCTTGAGGCCTCTTTTGTTTCTCCCTGAATTTCTCCCATTTTATATTAGAATACATGAAAACTAGCACCTTAATGCTTTGGGTAGATGAGTAATTTCATGACAAATGTTGTAATATCTTATAGCCAGCAGATGGCACTAAATATACACACAATAAACATTTTAACTAAAGCTTGCCTTTTTTAAAAAATTTACTTTGTAACAGATATATAACATAAACTTCCCCATTTTAATAACTTTAAGTGTATAACTCAGTGGTATTAATTACATTCACAATGTTTTACTCCCATCACCACCATCCATTTCCAAAACATTTTCATCAGCCCTAACAGAAACTCTGTACCCATTAAGCAATTACTCCTCATTCCCCACCTTCCAGCCCAGAGTAACCAAAAATCTACTGTCTCCACGAAGTTGCTTATTCTAGGTAGTTCATATAAGTGGAATCATACAATGTTGGTTATTTTGTGTGTTTTTTCACTCAGTATAATATTTTCAAGGTTTGTCCATGTTATAGCATGCATCAGAATTTCATTTCTTTTCCCTGCTGAATAATATCAATTGTGTGGATAAACCACATTTTGTTTGTCCATTCATCTGTTGATGGGCATTTAGGTTGCCCCTACCTTATGGCTTCGTGAATAATGCTACTATGAACATTGTGTACAAGTATCTGTTTGAGTCCCTGGTTTTAATCCTTTGGGGCATATACCTAAAAGGGGAATTCCTGGGTCATATGGTGATTCTATGTTTAACCTTTTGAGCAACTTCCAGTTTGTTTCCCACAGGAGCTGCACTATTTTACATTCCCACCAGCAATGTACAAAGGTTCCAATTTCTCCACTCCTCTCCAACACTTGCTATTTTCTGTTTTTTTGTTTGTTATTTTTTAGATAATAGCTACATAAGTGGGTGTGAATTGGTAATATAAAATTTTTAGGGGTATTTCCCATATTTTACAAATCAGTAATCCAGCTTTTAAAATTCTGTAAATAATTTTACTTACTCTGGGGAAAATATGTAAGAAGTAAACTTCAGGTTGATTGGTTCTTCTTTTCGCAGTGTTGTAAAGAGTGTTCCAATATAGCCCATGATCACTTAAAATAGTCTGGCTTGGCTAATTTTATGGCCAAATTTCAGGTTTTAACTCTTCATGGAAGTGTACTCTGTGCTCTGTAATAGGTCTCCATTCTCAAGGAGAGTTTTCTCCCCTTCAGGAATTCTAAAATTTGAGGAGTGTCTGGAAGTGAGACAGGATGGGCATCCCCGAGGCAGAGAGTCCCCTCTCGTGGCAATGACTACCTGCTAGAGCTTCAAAGGGACTTATTTTCCTGGGGACCCCAGGAAGAGTCTAAAAAGAGAAAAGTTTCCTTGGTGACATTGTCTGAGTGGTCAGGAAAATTCATAGAAAACTAGGGTGGGTAAGGACACGAACCTGGCTTTTCCTGTAGACAGTTTTTATTTATAAGCCCCACACATGCAGGGAGACAGAATCTCTCGAGACCCCCAACAGACTCAAACAAAGGCCTGTGCACAGCTGCTTGTGATGGGGGCTGGCAGTCTGCCTCCGTCAGTTCAGGTCCTCCAGGAAACAGATGCTGAGATGCAGTTAGGAGGGCAAGAGGTTTGCTGGAAGGAGCAACAGCTGCTGAAGACACAGGAGAAGGACGCGGGATTGGGCAGGATTGGAAAGCCTTCAGACTGTGATGCAGACCTGCTACCTGTGAAAGGCCGATCAGGCAGGGACAGCCTCAAAGTGCAAGGAGATCTGACTAATCAAAGCTTGCCAGTTAGTGAAGTCCAGTGCTGCAGAAACGGCCAGGCCTTAGTGCCCTCTCCTTGCTCAGTCCTTGGCTGGGGACTGCCAGGGAAGAGTGTGAGCTCAGCTCGAATGAACGCTGCAGCAGAGCCTGAAGGCGCTGCAGGTGGAACTGTCAGTTAACTAACTGCAAGTTTTCCTGGAGCAAGATCTGAGAGGCGCACCTATGTGGCTGCCACACCCTACTTAAAGACAAAACTGTTCATGTTGTATGCCTCAGGTCTCTCTGATGTGAAATAGCTGTGTGGGCAAGCCATTTCTATTGCAGTAGCTGAAATGCTATTTTATGTAGAAGTTAATTCCTATATCCTTGGTCATGGCTCAAACCAGATTATTCTACGAAGAGGCTTTGCAGCTTCATCTGAAGTATCTTAAGATCTACAATGCGTTATATATAACTCTAGCATGAAATTTTAAAAGTAAAGGCCTTTGTCAATATGTGTTCAAAGAATGCCAATGAATTTTAATTTCAGGCAAGGATGATAAGTTAATATCTGCAAAAGCTCTTCTAATATAATTCAAATTTAAATATAAATGATCTTGTTATTTGCTCTTTGGATTATTGATACCTCTTGGAGCTTCCTTTTATTAACATCCAATTCAGATTTGACTCAATGTCTTAGGAAGTATTAAAATGTATCACGGGTAGTACTTTACATAATATTCTTCCTCATGGGATATCTTGTTTGAGCCTCATAATCTGGTAAGGTAGATATTATAATCAATTTCCAGATGAAGAAATGGAGACTGACCGTTAGCTGATTGGTGATCAAGGGCTTGACCTGCCTTCCAACTCCAGAAGCAGGATCTTCTTTTATATCCTGCTACCAGCATGATCTGCTTCTCTCCCCTTTACAGTCTAAGTACCTCAACATGCACGTGCTTTCTCTGAACCAAAATGCAGTTCCTTGACCAGGCCACGTACGTCAATGCTCCCGCTACCTGGAAAGATGCCCCTTTCCCCATTTTCTTGGTTACTTCCCTTTAAGCTACAGATCAAGCAGCACCTCAATTATAAAGTCTCACCTGATATTTTCTGCTCAAGTGTTCCTTCTGTTGTGCCCTAGCATGGATCTCAGTGTGACTATCACCCACTAGCTTCTAAGTTCTATGAAAACAGAGTGCTTTTAATGTGTATATGGACAGATTCTTGCACATTGTATCCATACAGGAGGCAGACAATGTATGCTGACTAGAACAATGAAAGGACTCTAAAAATAGTAATACTTAATGAGATCTCATTTTAAGAAATGTTTCTTGTTAAAAATGATTGAAAACCCTACATGGCATTGCACACCTTGACTTATATACAAAAAAAGAAGAACCAAATTATTTTGAATTATAATGCAGCTTCTATGAATGATATCTTTCTTACAAAATCCTATGAACCATGATGTGCAGTGATTTTAAAGAAGTTGTACTTCTCTGAAAAGGTGATATATTTTCTTTTCTCTACTATCCTGGATTATCCAATTTTTTCTTACTGAACACAAATTACTTTAACACATTTTTAAAATAAGAAAAAAAAATTTTTTTAAGCGCTTTTTCTATGATCACATTTGTGCTTTCAGTAAGGCAAAGGTAACATCATCTGCCATCTGAAGAAACTAAGTAATAAGTTGTACAAATGGAAGCTCAATAAAATCTACCTCAGAACAACTCATGTTGCTTGTTTAAGCACCCCAGAGCAAAAGAGAATCTGAGGTTTAAGAACCACTGATGGAGTATTAAAAGCCCTACTTTGAAGGGGATAAAATATATTAAGCATTATGAATAAAGCATACATACATTTTAAAGAATCACAAAAGGAAATACCTATGTACTTAGCACCCAGTTATGAGTGGGAACAGCGCTGCTGAAGGACCCAGGGCCCTCCTGGAATGCACTCTCTCCTAGAGGGGAGCACCGACCTGAATTTTGTTCGAATTATGCTTATGGGGGTTGCTGCAGCTGGTGCGCAGCTATCAGCCATGGTTTCAGATAAATGGGCAAAAATATGATGACAGGAAACCAAGGCTAAAGCTTCATTGCACAGGGGAAAAGTATACCCATCAATCAACCCACAGTGTCCCTGCATAGTCTCCACATTTCAAATGAATAAAAATAAAGTATATGCAGGCAAGCATCTAATAGTGTAATTTGTATAAAAGTAAGCT
>JAQZBX010111023.1:0-10357 GCA_029593785.1 Cabassous unicinctus
GCGAACCAAGTCAACCAAGTGTTGGAAAGCTAAAATTATAGTGGGATCTCAGCTTGAGAATTTTTAAATTTTTAAAATAATTTTTTTAAAAGAAGCTTTAGATTACATAAATAGTACATCAAAAATATGGGGGATTCCCACATACTCCACCCCTCACCCTCCCACAATTTCCCCCATTAACAACATCTTTCATTAGTGTGGTACATTTGTTACAACTGATGAACAAAATTGAAGCATTGCTACTAGCCATGATCTATAGTTTACATTATAGTTTACAGTTTGCCTTGCACAATTTTATAGGCTTTGACAAAATGTATAATGGCCTGTATCTCGTCATTGCAATGTCATGCAGGACAATTCCAATGTCCCCAAAATGCCCCATGTTACACCTATTCTTCCCTCCCCCTCCCCTCAGAACCTCTGGTGGCCACTGTCTTTAAATCAATGATACAAGTTCTTCCATTGCTACAATAAATTTACTTTAGTCCATAGTTGCGTACCCCCCTTATGTTTGTTCATTCCTCAGTATTGAGGATTTTGGGATGATGATGCCCACTCTGTTTCTATTGAGAAAGATCTTAGATCCCATGGGGTGGATGGATAGAACTGTCTTGCTTGCAGTTGTGGATACTAGCTGGGGAATTTAAACAGGGCTACATTTGGATTGGGGGCACATTTTCAATGTACCTAGAGTTCCCATAGGGGCTGATGCTTAATTCAAGAGGTATAACAGTTGACTTCAATTTAATTATAAGCCACAAAAATTTGAGTGCCTAGGATTTGTACCTCGGAGGCCTTACCCTCATGGAATCCATAATCTGTAGGAACTGAGATGCTTGTGGGAAGTAACTCATTCTATGAGATGAGAGTGTTGAACACAAGCTCTGTGACAAATGGAGAGAACTCCATTCTTCCTTTACCTTCTATCCTCTTCCTACACAGGGAAGGAATTTCTTATCTAGTCCTCAGATTTCTAGGCAGTGACTGGGCCATGCTTCCTAGAGATTGAGATCACTATGCAAAAAATCATAAATCGAGTTTTACTCTTTCTTAGTGTTTCTGATGTGCTCTTTTTGCCCCCTCTGCTGCAGAATGGGAGAAAGCCCAGTCATTTTTTTCTTTCTTCTTGCTATTTTCACTTCTTATTCTATGAAGCTGGCCAAAATATGTTGAGGACCTAATATTTATGGCTTGGACTTAAGAAAAGTTTCTTTCACTGCTTCCCCCTCCCCCAATCCCTTTATATTTTGGGCCTTGAACCATGTGCCTCCATACTGGAGGGGGGTGGTCCTTAATTATATATGACTGGTGCCCTTATAAGAAGGGCAGAGGATACATGGACACAGGAGAGAAGAAAGCCATGTGACATGTTGGCAGAGATTAGAGTTAGGCTGCCACAAACCAAGAAATGGCAGGGATTATCCACAACCTCCGGAAACTAGGAAGAGGTAAAGAAAACTTCTCTCTAAGGTTTCAGAGGGAGCGTGGCCTTGCTGACCCCTTGATTTCAGACTTCTAGCCTCCAGAATGGCAGGACACTAAATTTCTGTTGTTTTAATACACCCAGTTTGTGGTACTTTGTACAGGAACCCTAAGAAACTAAAACACAATCTAGATCTGGAAAGAGATGTAGCAGGAAAAAGTACCAGCAGTGATAAGCTGGACATCATTGCAGAAAATTGAAGCAGTGAGAAGAAAATTAGCTATTGCCATGTGGAAGTTGAGAGGACTACTTCATGAGTACAAACGAGATGTCCGCCAGAGACTCCAATAACTAGTTGGGAGAAATTTAGAGGTGAGAAGAGATTTGCACTAGACCAATGAATCTCAACTGGGGCAATACCATACCCCCCAAGGGTGTCTGTAAATGTGTGTAGGCATTTTTGATCCCAATCACTGTGATCCTAACCCACTTAAAGCCTGTAGAACACCACACAGTGAGAAGCTAATATGTTGCTCAAACCAATTCCACACAAAGGAATTATTTTCCTGCCCAAAATGCTAATAGTCCTTCTACTGAGAAACCCTGCACTATGACAATAGCAAATTATATGATGAACTATGAGGTTGTGCTCTAATTCTTTAACTTTTCCAGCAATATTTAAGATACTTGATTAGTTTTCCTAATAAAATATAATGATGAAAGTAGTAAAAGACAAAGAATTTGCAAACTCAAAGAAATGGCAAACTGATATTGAATTTTAAAGAATCTAAAAACTGACCAAAACATTCTACAGTTTTATATCCTTAAAGTTTCTTCTGCCAGGAACAAAGATCTCTGTATGCCTCTGTAGGCTTAATTATTATTGAATACACGTTGTAAAGAGATGGAGAATTTTCTCCTTTCCAGTTCCCAAGAGGATGGAGATTGCTGTGGAAATTCGGAGAATAAAGGACTTAAAAAGAAATTCTTTGATTTCAGGGAAGATAACACATAAAGCATACCAAGATTAGAGTCATCTTTCCTTTGCGTGAGAAAAAAAAAAAAAAAGCAAAGCAAAACAAAGCAAAACATAACCAGAAAAATCCCCTAGCAATTATCTTAACTAAATATATTCCTTCCCTTCATAAGTGGGTTTAACATTGTATCCTCCTATTGCTGAAGATATATTTTTTCTTTGTTCTCTTGCCAGGGAAAATTCCATTTCATTAATCTGAATGGGAATTCTCAGAATGAAAAGAGAGAAAAAGCTTATCCAGAAAAAGAGGAAGACATTAAGCCAGAAGCAGCAGGAGATGTTCCAGGAAAGAATTATAGGGCAGATATCAAACAGAGAGCCCATGTTCAATGATGGAAATTTCTGGATCCCCACAAAAATAGAAAGAATATTCTAGCTTTTCACATACAAGCAATCATCCTATCACCCATCTTGAATATTAAAAGAGTTCAGTCCTGTGCAATTCTTATGTCTTTTTTGAAAATCGTTCTGTATGAAAATATATAATTTCCTTTAAGTTACATAATTCATTGTAAATTGGAAGGCTGTCCTTGTTGTAAGAATTTGGTAAACAGGGAAGAAGGAAAGGCATTTTGGAAAGAATAGTAGCTTTGACGCCCGATAGCTCAGGAACAAACCCTGGCTCTACTACTTGCTGTATAATTGGGCAAATTTCTTAGTTTTGGTTACCTCATGTGTAACCTCAGAGCTGTTAAGATAAGGTATAATGTATAGGAAGCATTAACCATAATGCTTGGCCCATTGTAGTCATTTAATATATGATAACAATGATAAACACCTTATAAATTTTTTTCAAATAATGAAAGTATTTTATTTCTCCCACAATTTTTTTAAAAATAATTTTGAATCTTTTTTTTTAATTTTTTTTTATTTTTTAGGAAGTACCAGGGATTGAACCCAGGACCTTGTATGTGGGAAGCAGTTGCTCAACCACTGGGCTATATCCGCTTGCCTCCCACAATTTTAAAAATAGAAACATTCTCTACTTCAGCTGCAGACACTACTTCCAGGTAACTTCTTCATTGGGTCTCAATTCCCTTTTGAATAATATGCTCTTGTTCCGGAAGGCAGTTAACTTTTCATCATTCTTTCTAAGTAACATCCAAAGACAAATCCCACAGGGACAAGTATATGAACCCAGTGGTCCTGTATAACCTGAAGTAAATTCACCATGATTGCGGCGATCCTAGTGCCAACAACGACCCCACGACCAAGGGCAGCGGTGAGCTCAGCCACAGGCGCCGGCGGAAGCTGGGGCCTTGCGACCCGCACGGAAAGGAGGGGTGGCGCTGGGAAGTCATACTTTTTCTTCCTCTTAATGTTTGAATTTTCTTATACTTATTTTAGCTCTAAAACATCAGAAATATTTTTGAAAATAAAACTTCAGTCGCAGGTGATGAGATTATTTTGGTGGAAGAGCCATCTCCTTCCTACAGCTTCATTCGCCCCTCCCCAAAAGATCCCTTATAAATTTTTAATGCACAGAAAACATCTTGGCTTCACTGCAAAATGCTTAGCTTCACTGCATTTGTGCTTCACTGAGAAATGCTTCCATGTGGAAAATTTAAGACCAGCAAAAAAGAATTTATGGCAGCCATTGTGTAAATAATCTGCCACAGTCTGCCTTGTGGCCATAATAATTCATATCTCTCTGACATACAAAATACACTCACCTCCTCCCCTAAAAGTCTTGTCCCACTATGGCATGAGATTCACAATCCAGGATGTCATCATATAAATTAGGTCCAGGTGTCAATACTTGGATAAAACTACTTGGGTGTGACTCCTTGGGTGAGACTTGTTTTGAACCAGAGACCAATAAACTAAAGAATAAGTTATCTGTCTCCAACATACCCAGCATACAATGGTATTATAGAGAAGGGTTAACCACAAAACACATTCCTACTCGAAAAAGGGAAGAATGGGAGGTATATGGATCATTGGTCCATAAAATTCTGAAATTTAGCTCAACAAATATTGCCAGGTGTCCCTATTCAGAAGGAAGGGAATGCTTCTTGGTCTGGACCTAGTTCCCCTCTCTGGGATTAGTTCCCTAGTTCACTGCTCTCTATGGTTCCATCCTCTCAGTTCTTAATTCTACCATCTGTGATGGTTTTCCTTTTTCATAGGAAATGGCCCGTAATTCCTGTTAAGGGGCTTTCTCAGCCTACTTCGGACAAATGGAAAGTCAAGGTCCAGAGATCTCTTCAACTAGAGCAATCACAGCCTCTTTTAAGGCAAGTTAGTACAAAGGTCCTTGAAATCTTTATAGGTTTTCTATGTACTGGATTATAGTCCACTCTATCAGTCAAATGATACACCTGCATTCTTTTTTTATAAAGTCTTCTCTCTACTTTAGATTCCATGTCAAGTTTCTGTGAGACAGTGCTGTCAAGAATCTTGGAAAACATTTTATCTAGCTGGCAGAATATACTATGTACCAGCTTAAGTATTTCAGAAGGGGTCTTAAAACCACAACCTTGATTTGATCTTTGGATTCAGGCCTTCTTTAATTTTAAGAAACATACCTGGGGATACTGGGGATGAGAAACTCTCTCATTTTTCAACCCAGCAAGTGTTAGGCACTCTGTTTTAGTTTCCTGGGCTGCAGAAGCAAATACCACGAAATGGGTTGTTTAGCTGCAGGGGCCACAAAATTTTGCTATAGATTTATTTTATGATACTGACAAGATGTCTGTTTTTCAACATTTTACCTCTGTGACCTAGTTGATGAAAACAGTTGCTCCGAATAATCATAACTCAATTTTGTGTGTCTTAGCTCTCTCATGACCTGTGTGATATAGTGAGAGTTCTCAGAAGAATGTCATGCATTTAAAAATCAGTGTATTACTAAACTCTTATACCTGGAGTCCTGCAAAATTATGATTATTTTTTTGGCAGGGACATAGGGAAATTAACCTTGGAGTATTAGAGTTGAATTGGAGATTGGAAATACAGTTTGACCTTTCATTTTAGAGGTGCAGGAACTTATCCTAAGGTGCTAAAAGAGTTAATTGCAGGACTGAAACCAGAACCCAGCCCACCCATCTTAGTCTAGTGCTCTTTCTACCGCATCATACTGCCTCAAAATAAAGTTTATGGTACAAGTAAATCACCATTTTGTAACTATTTCAAAAAGTTACTTAAATATTGATATAGGTGCTTGGAATAAGAAAGTGACCAGGATATAGTCCTTGCCTTCATCTAGTTCATATCTAGTTAAAATAATCATATAGCTGATGATTTTGACATCATGTAACTTTTTGCCTGTGCATTCACTCATTCAACAAATATTTAATGAGCACCTAATAGCTGCACTTTTCTAGGCAATGGGAAAATGTCAGTGAATCAGAAAAAAATCTCCTGCTTACACTATAGCATTTATTTTAAAATATGTTTGTTTTTCTTTATAAATAGATAGATATTATACACATACAGATAATAAGACATACTGCACAGGGCATTTTCTAGTAATCAGGAGATAAAGATTTTAATCTTGATTTTTGCCTCTCAGGACCTATATGATCTTAGAAAATTCATATAACTTCCCTGGATTCCAGTTTATTGGTCTTTAAAAGAAGACAAATGAACTAAATCTTCACTGTTCAATATAGTAGCCACTAGCCATATGTGGCTATTTAAATTAGTCACACTAACCACATTTCAATTGCTCAATAGTCACCTATGGGACCTTTCCATCATCGCAGAAAGTTCTGCTGGATAGCACTGGAGTAAATGATCTCTAGGGACTATTCTAACTCCAGAGGTTAAAGATTAAATAAGATGAGCAGGAACCAATCATTCTCTGTCTCTTAGATGCCCAGCAGAGATTGAATTTTGTGTGTGTGCAGGAGAAGACATTGTGTGGAAATCATCTAATCTAATCATGCATTTGCTAATAAAGATTCAAGGGAAAGGTGCAACTCCTAATGTCCAGAAATCACAAGCAAGTTAGATAGATAAGCTTGAACAAAAGGACAGCCAGATCATCCTCACCGAATGAATATTTTATAGCTATGATCCTTCCATTTTCCTAGTGAGGATTATCCAACAAAACACTTCAGAGGAAGAACAGAAGCCTGACTCTGAGTGGGAAAGTAGCTGGTTCCCTTCATTAAAACAAAAGCTATTTTGCAGGACTGATTCTCTGGTGACATAATAATTTTGGTTAAAACCTTTAAGTCTTTTACTTTCCTCTCAATGTAAACTTGAAGCCAGTTTCTACGTAAAGCTGAACTTTTTCCTATTATGCTTGGGACTTGGTACAGAGAAGGTGAAAAAGCTTTCTGCAGCCCTTTTTTCAGTCTGAGAGAATGAGTGTGTGTGTGTTTATGTTTCTAATGGGGGAGGAGGTTAAGGCATAATCAAGATAATATTTTAGGGAAGAGTGGTTAATCCACAGTGATCCAGTGAACCACTCTCTCCCCATCCTTCAAACTACCTTGATCTTTATAAATCTGAATATATAAATCTTTATAAATCTTGATATTTATAAATCTTAAGCTAAACCACTACATCTCTACCTAGAATATCCCAGATACTTGACTTGGGGGATGAGGGGGTCAGGGGTTAGGGACCAAGTTGTTTAATAGTTGGTAAATTATTTAAATGAATCTAAAGAGAGAATTTCTATGTAGTAATAGTTTTAAGGTATTTTTTTAAACTTTAAATGTGTCTTGTAATAAAGGGAGATAGGAATAATTAATAATCAATGTTTATTGAAGATTTAGCATTTGTTAGGTGCTTGAGGTGTATTCTCTCATAACAACCTTACAAGGTGGGAAATACCATTATCTTCATTTCACAAGTAAGGAAACTGAAGTTTGGAGAACCTAAATAACTTGCACAAGTAGTCGATCTAGGATTGAACCCCAGCAGTGTGAGGCCAGAGGCCATGTGTTATATCTCCTTTCTTTGGAGGGTGCTTCTTAAAACCACACAACTGCCTTATTCTGAGTATGCTTGTGACGAAGTCCAGACACCTTAATAAAAAGAAGGATTGTTGGACAGGTAGGGGACAACGATACAAAAAGCAATCCCAGGAAGTAATCAGGCCTTGTAAATGAGAGTTGTCAAACCAGCATCTCTTTAATTTCTAATCCTCTTCTATAAATTTCTTAGTTTCTCCTTTCCGAAACATTCTACTTGCAGGTACCTATAACTTGTCATGGACTTGACGCTAGTCCCCTACTCAAAACATCAAGGCCCTAAGTTATCTGTCTTTTAGTTTAAATTCTCTATCAGAAGAGAGCAGATGTGGCTCAAGTGGTTGCCACATGGGAGGTCCCGGGTTCGAATCCCCAGTGCCTCCTAAAAACAAAAAGCAAACAGCAAACAAACGAAAAACAACTTAGGGGAACCAATGTGGCTCAGTGGTTGTGCACCAGCTTCTCACATACGAGGTGTCCCCGGATTCAATCCCCAGCCCTAGTACCTCAAAAAAACAAAAAATTTATTAAGCTTTCTATTAGAGAAGAAATCTGATTAGCTCAACTTGGGTCAAGTGTCCACATGTGGTCCAATCAGGTGAATCCCTTTGTGGCAAATTGTTTGAGGGGCAATGTCATGGCAGGATATGAGGGTGGGGAGTCCCTGGTAGCCATCTATAGTACAGCAATGAAACTAAAATACCTTTTGCCTGATCCAAGGTCAAAGTATCAAAACTTTTGTTGTAGTTTTTTGAATGCAAACTTGCTTTCAAGAATAACTAGAAACAATAGTTTAAAGTAATCACAAATGTTGTTTATAGTGTTATAATCAGTAATACACCTCTTAATTGTATAGCAGTTTCACAAGCCTTTTTGTAACTTAAAAGCTTATGCTAGTCAGTTAAGAACATATGGTTGGTGATTATAATTGTTTCCTGTCTAACCAACTTAATAACAGATATACGAAAAGAAACACCTCATCAAATGTTAGCCTGTTTACATATTGATGACATGCTGAAATAAAAATATTTTGGATATATTGGATTAAATAAAATATATTATTAAAATTGACTTCTCCAGTTTTTTTATATGGCTACTTGAAAATTTTAAATTACATGTGTGGATTGCATTATATTTCCATTAGCACTAGCTTAGGCATTATGAGTTGGGTTTTTTGTTCCTTGCAGTTTTCAAAACATATAAACAGATATACTTTCTGAACAAAATATTTTAAATATTTATTATATCCTATATTCTCATAAACACAATAAACAAAAGTTCTAATATCCTTTCCTTTTCGCATTTCACTAACACTTTTTCCACAGTTCTATAGGTGCTTCTAGTTATCTTCATTTTCCACAGTTCTATAGGTGCTTCTAGTTATCTTCATTTTCCACAGTTCTATAGGTGCTTCTAGTTATCTTCATTTGGTTTGATGCTATTGCATCTTCAATAACGCTTTACTATTGTTAGGTTACTTAATCCTCCTAGCCTCATTCTCACCTTTTTATTTCTTTCCTTTATGTACCTTTCCACTAGTCTCAATGTCTATACTCCTCCTCTTCCTGACTTTATGCCCCAGTCCTGGAATCAACCATTTCTCCTCAACGCTCTGGCTCCTAAGATCTGGGCACTAGGTGAACTGGTGTTAGTGAAATGTCTTTGCTTCCAGGCCCTTTCATTGGACAGAGCTCTCCCTATCACTTTCCTTGGCAGTACCTGTCTTCTCCCATATATTCCACTCATCCCTAGCTATTTCTGATTTCTTCATACTGTTTGCCCTGTCCCCACCTTTTCTTGCATCTGCTATACACTAATGTTATTCTGTCAATCAACTCTAATTCCTGATTTGCCCTTACTTTACAGATCTGAAATAGATTCTGTTATTCTTTGGAAAGTTGATACTTGCTGAGTTGTTTCATTTCCTCTTTTATTCTTGACCCTAGAAGGTAGATCAACCTACATTTTTTTTTTTTTGGTGGGTGAATGATTAGATCTTGATTTGTTTGTTTCACTCTCCTTTCATCAGTTCTGACATCAAATTGGTTTACCACTTAGAGTGCAATATTCTTCCAGCAACTTTAGTCTTTTCCCCTGTTGTTCTGGACTAAATCCTTTTATTTTCTTTTAATCTTAAGTTTGTTCATCATCTCATTTATTCATCAAATATTTATTTAGAACTTTGATGTGTTAGGACAGTGCTAGTGTGTCAGATAACACAGAGGAGAGAGACACACCCTGCAGTGATAATGCTAATCAAATTCAATGCTAACAAATTATCAATAATTGTTTTCATGGGGTGATAGATATGTGGCGATTCATTATACTATTCCATTTTTTCATATGCTTGAAAAATTCACATAATAATAAAACACCCAAAGTGCCAAGAATGCATCCTTTAAGTTCACCTTATTTTATGATCAGACTCTTTCGCTGTCTCACCAGTAGTTCTGAAGTTCAGTTAGGGATGCTCTTGTGATACATCTTCTCTGTTTCACAGAGAATATATGTAGCATTTTTATTTGTTCTAAGTCAACATTTGACTAAATTTAATTAGTGGATTCTGTAGTTTAAATACCCTCAAATAAACTGCCTCCCCCTTTTTAAAAAGATTTTTAAAAATCACATTTATATTTTGTACTTTATGCAACCATGGAAAGCTGGGCTTGGTGTCAGGATCTAGTACTACCCTGTGGATGCAACAACTTAAGCAGTCAGCTACTTGAGTCTACAGTGAATGACACTTGTCTGTATTGATTACCTGAGCCCAAACTGTCCTCTCTCTGCATTCACTGCATCTCTGGAGCCCAGCTATCTGCAGAGTTACAGCAGCAGACCCCACACCCGTCCCCTTCCATGTTGCTCATTCTCCACATTCTTCCCAGCATGTGTCACTAATTCAAGTGAAACTAATTTGGCTCTCAGAGCAAACCTTAGGAGATTCTCATTTATGATGTTAATTTGCATCGC
>JAQZBX010111024.1:0-10322 GCA_029593785.1 Cabassous unicinctus
ACATTTTTCATTAGTGTGGCACATCACCTGCAATGGATATACACATCCTGGGGCTTTGCCACTAAGCATGGACCATAATTCACATTGTAGACCACACTCTCTCCCACACAGTTCTGCATATTATATGCTGATGTAAAATGGCCTATATCTGTCATTGTAATGTCACTCAGGATAATTCCCAAGTCCCAAAAAAGCCCCTGTATTACAACTGCTTTTCCCTCTCCCTGCCACAAAAGCATCCAGTGGCCACTGGCTCCACTTCGATTTTGTAATTTCTTCCATTGCTTGAATCACAATATGTCTACAACAGAATACTAGTAAGTCCACTCTAGTCCATAGCTCTTCCCCCAATCCTGAGGAGTCTGGGATGGTGATGTCCACTCCACCTCCAAGTGAGAGAGGGCTTATATCCCATGGATAAGATGGATGGGATTATCCTGCCTGCAGCTGCAGACTCTCTCTATTCCCTGGGATGGCCGTTGTCCATCATCATCTCCTAACCAGGTGACTTGGGTGAGTCCATTGAGCTGTAGAGTAGGAGTAGCAGCTCCACCGAGATTCCAGGCACAGCTGACACATGGGCAGGACAAAGGCTCCAGGCTCTGGAAGTACACCTACAAACTCCAGCACCAAGTATAGGTTTGAATAGAAGGGTCTGATGGACCATGTGAAGTGAGGACTTATTTGAGTCCAACTCTGTCACTCCCAGGAGCACAGATTCCAAAGTAGAGCCCACTGATAAGGCATCAATCTCTGGAGCTATCCCTCCTTATATAGGACCTGGGTGTCTCCAGAGCCCTCAGGAGCCCCTTTATGTGTGGTGATATCCACTTTGGTGTACTATGAGATCCTACTGAGGTGTGCGTAAGCGTTACCTCTGGGATGACATCCCGACTCTCTTTGAAGTCTCTTAGCAATATGAACTCATTTGTCTTTACCTTTTCCCCCTTTTATTCAAGGTCTTTTTCCAGTTGTATTGCTACTTGGCAATTGTTATTAATCCCTCATTGCACGGAAGGCTCATCCCCGGAGTCATGTCCCATGCTGGGGGGAAATTAATGCATTCATATGGTGAGTTTGGCTTAGAGAGAGGCCACATTTGAGCAAAAAGGAGGCCCTCAGGTGGCAACCCTTAAGCAACCCATAACAGAAGGCTAAGTTTCTATTACAAGAGCAAAAAGACTCATAAGGGTAGTCATCAACAACAAGAACCCATGAGTGGACCATCCTCCTTTGCCACACACTGCTCCTGCACTTGGGGGACTGTTGCTTCTCCCTTGGAGAATGTGGCAGAGGTCTCCAGGATGGAAACTCAGTGTTGTCTCATTTATTGAGTGATTCTCCACCCACTGTGACCATGCCCCACCCCTTGATCATTTGAACAATTTATATATCTTTCATATATATTCAAGTGAACTTCCTCCCATGAAACCCCCATCCCAGACACCCTCGACTAATGATCCTCTCCTGCCCCCATTGTAACCCTTCTGTGAACCAAACCTTCCTTGAAGATGAAGCCCAAATAATAGCCAAATACAATTAATAGGAAAATGAAATAATAATGATGTTTAAATAGAAGACATAAAATACATGGAAACTTAAAAAAAAACACTAAAAATAAAATAAAATTAAAGGAATGGGATATTAAAATAATGGAAAAAAACTAAAAAAAAATTTTTTTTAACATTTTTCCTTTTATCCCTGAATTGACAGGTGTCCATTCTGTACCATGACATCTTCCCCCTCTCTCTCCCCAGTGTCTTCCAAATTTTCATTTAATTTTCAAAGAAGTTTTAGGTCACAGCAAAGTCACACACAGAATATTAGAGACTCTCATATACCCAACCTCCTCCCCCTTTCCTCGCCCCATAATAAAACCTTTTTGTATGTGAATGATAGCATTGTTATAACTGTTATACAGATAGTGAAATATAGCTACTAAACATTGTCAATGTTTTACAGTATAGTTTACAATTTAGATGGTACAGTTTAATAATTTTTGATGGTATTTACCATGTCCTGTTTCCATCACTGTAAGGTAATTAAAAACATTTCCCCTGACCACTAAATACCCCCTGTTTGTTTTTTTTCTGTTCCTTCTTCCCCATCCACCTGGGGCACATGACACCCCACTGTCTTGACTCATTGGATGACAAGATTCATATTTACATGCAACAAGAGCTTTTGACACACTGATTTTCCTCCCCTATTAGGATATACCCTTGCTCCTAAGAGACACACAACTGTCAGGTTCTGGGTGAATCGTTCCTACCAAAGATAGGGTTCCATCTCCTTCCCAGTCAACATGTGGATCTCCACTCCCGGACACAACACATTATGACAGGATGAGCACTCACACACTCCCCAGAAATCTACTCCAGATGCGCCCTGTCCTGAATGTCCCCCCAACCTACACCCTAAATCAGTGACACTACCTTGTCATATTGCCATAAAAGCATTCCCACTCCTGCACTTACAACCTCATGCCCACAAATCCTGTGTTCACCTGGTCCCTCTCCCATCTCTCCCCCCCAGTATCCTGGGTATTCTAATGAACCTTTCCTAATCTACCCACCTGTCAACCCTGCACCACCAAACCCAGTAATATCACAACCAGCCTGCCCTATCCTTCAATATGCAACTATACTCTATCACTTTACCATACATTATGTCTGTATGGGTGATTGCTCAAAACTTTCCCTTTCCTTTCTCTCTCTTGTTAAACTATCTTTCAGACAATGGTTCTCAGAGACTGCTCAATTTCCTCAATTCAAATCAGTGAAGTCACATATTGTTCATCCTTCAATGCCTGGCTTGCTTCACACGACATAAGGTCTTCAATATTCACCCATGTTATTCTGTGTGTTAACACTTTATTCCTTCTTACAGCTGAGTAATATTCCATTGTATGTATTACCACATTTTGTTTATCCATTCATCTGTTGATGGGCAATGGGGCTGATTCCAACTTTTGGCAACTGTGAGCAATGTTGCTATGAACATTGGTGTTCACATATCTCTTCGTGTCTTTGCTTTCAATTCTTCTGGTTACATACCCAGCACTGGAATTTCTGGATCATATGGAAGATCTACTTTTAGTTTTCTGAGGAACCAACAAACTGTCCTCCACAGTGGCTGGACCATTCCACAATCCCACCAGCAGTGGATGAGGGTTCCTATTCCTTCACATCATCTCCCATACTTATAGTCTGCTATGTTTTTAATAGCTGCCATACTGATGGGTGTAAGATGGTATCTCATGGTAGTTTTGATTTGCATTTCCCTAATAGCTAGCGATGTTGAGCATTTTTTCATGTACTTTTTAGCCATTTGTATTTCTTCCTTGGAGAAGTGTCTTTTTAGGTCACTTGCCCATTTTTTAAATGGGTTGTTTGTCTTTTTATTTTTGAAGTGTAGGACTTCTTTATACATGCAAGATATTAGGCTCCTATCAGATATATGGTTGCCAAATATTTTCTCTCATTGGGTAGGCTGCCATTTTGTTTTCTTAATAACATCCTTTGAGGTGCAGAAGTTTTTAATTTTGTGGATATCCCATTTATCTATTTTTTCTCTTGCGGCTCCTGCTTTGGGTGTGAAGTTCATGAAACCATTTCCTATTACAAGGTCCTGCAGATGCTTCCCTACATTATCTTCCAAGGTTTTTAGGGCTTTGGCTCTTATATTTAGATCTTTGATCCATCTTGAGTTGATTTTTGTATAAGGTGTGAGATGGTATTCCTCTCTCATTCTTTTGAATATGGATATCCAGTTCTCCAAGCACCATTTTTTAAAGAGGCCATTCTCTCCTAACTTAGTGGGCTTGGTGGCCTTGTCGAATATCAGATGACTGTATATGCAAGGATCTATATCAGAACTCTCAATTTGTTTCCATTCGTCAGTAGGTCTATCGGTGTGCCAATAACATGCAGTTTTGAGTATCGTAGCCCTTTAGTATGTTTCAAAGCCAGATAGTGTGATACCTGCAACTTCATTTTTCTTTTTAAATATGTCTTTGGAGATTCGGGGCCTCTTAACTTTCCAAATATATTTTGTAGTTAGTTTTTCCACTTCCTTAAAAAATAGTGTTGATATTCATTGAGATTGCATTAAATCTGTAGATTAGTTTGGGTAGGATAGATATCTTGATAATGTTTAGTCTTCCTATCCATGAACAGGGAATATTCTTCCATTTCTTTAAGTCTTCTTTGATTTCCTTTAACAGTATTGTGTAGTTTTCTGTATATAAGTCCTTTACATCTTTAGTTAAATTTATTCCTAGGTATTTGATTCTTTTAGTTACTATTGTTAATGGAATTTTTTTCTTGATTTCCTCCTCAGATTGCTCTTTATTGTTGTACAGAAATGCTACTGATTTTTGAGCATTGATCTTATATTCTGCAACATTACAGAAATCCTTTATGATTTCTAGAAGCTTTGTTGTAGATTTCTCAGGACTTTCTACGTATCGGATCATGTGGTCTGCAAATAATGAAATTTTTAGGTCTTCTTTTCCAATTTGGATGCCTTTTATATCTTTTTCTTGCCTCAGTGCTTGAGCAAGTACTTCTAAGACAATGTTAAATAGGAGTGGTGATAGTGGACATCTTTGTCTTGTTCCCGATCTCAGAGGGATGGCTTTTAAAATTTCACCATTGAATATATGCTAGCTTTGGGTTTTTCACATATACTGTTTATCATATTCAGAAAGTTTCCTTCTATTCCTCTTTTGCAGTGTTTTTATCAGGAAAGAGTGCTGTATTTTGTCAAATGCTTTTTCTATATCTATAGAGGTGATCATGTGATTTTTTTCTTTCAATCTGTTTATGTGGTGTATTACATTGTTTGATTTTCTTACACTGAACCATCCATGCATATGAAGGATGAAACACAATTGGTCATGATGTATAATTCTTTTCATATGTTGTTGAATGGGATTAGGAAGTATTTTGTTGAGGATTTTAGCTTCTAGGGTCATTAAAAAAATTGATCTGCAATTTTTTTTTCTTGTGGTATCCTTGTTGATTTTGGCATTAGGGAAATGTTGGCCTCATAGAATGAGTTAGGCAATATTATTTCCACTTCTATTTTTTGGAAGAGCTTAAGTATGATTGGTGTTAGCTCTTTCTGGAATATTTGGTAGAATTCAGCTGTGAAGCCATCTGGTCCTGGACTTTTTTAGTTGGGAGGTTTTTGATGACTGAATCTATCTCTGTACTTGTAATTGGACTGTTGAGTTCATCAATTTCTTCTTTCATCAATGTAGGCTGTTTGTGAGATTCTAGAAATTTGTCCACGTCCTCTAAATTATCATTCTTATTGGCATATAATTTTTCAAAGTATCCTCTTATCACACTCTTTATTTCTGTGGGGTGAGTAGTGATATCCCCTTGCTCATTGCTTATTTTGTATATTTGCATCTGTTCTCTATTTTTCTTTTTTAATCTGGCTAAAGGTTTGTCAATTTTATTGATTTTCTCGAAGAACCAGCTTTTGATTTTATTTATTTATTCTAGTGCTTTCCTATACTCTATTTCATTTAATTCTGCTCTAATTTTTGTTATTTCCTTCTTTCTACTTTCTTTAGGTTTAATTTGTTGTTGTTTTTCCAGTTTCTCCAAATGTGCAGGTAGGTCTTCAATTTTAGCTCTTTCTTTTTTAATATATGTACTTATGGCTATGAACTTCCCTATCAGGACAGCTTTGGCTGCATCCCATAAGTTTTGATATGTTGTGTTGTCATTTTCATTAGTTTCAAGGTAGTTACTGATTTCTTTCGAGATTTCCTCCTTGACCCACTCTTTGTCTAAGATGTGTTGTTTAATTTCCATATCTTTGTGCCTAATCTGTTTCTCTGGCCCTTAGTGATTTCAAATTTCATTCCATTGTGGTCAGAGAAATTACTTTGTATAATCCTAATCTTTCTGAATTCATTGAGAGTTGTTCTGTGACCTAGTTTGTGGTCTATCTTGGAGTATGATCCATGTGCACTCGAGAAGAATGAAAATCCTGCTGTATTTGGGTGTAGTGTTCTGTGTAAGTCCAGGTCCTCTTTAGAATTGTTCAGACTCTTTGTTTCTTTATTGATTCTCCATCTAGATGTTCTGTAAAATGGTGATAATGGTGTATTAATGTCCCCCACAATAATTGTATAGTCAGTTATTTCTCCACTTAGTTTTTCCAGAGTTTGCCCCATGTATTTTGAGTCACCCCAATTAGGTGCATACATGTTTATGATTGTTCTCTTTTCTTGAGAGTTTACCCCTTTTACTAACACATAGTGTCCATCTTTGTCTCTTACAATAGATTTCCATTTAAAGTCTATTTTGTCTGATACTAGGATAGCTACTCCTGCTCTTTTTTGGCTATTGTTTGCTTGTAAAGCTGTTTTCCAACCTTTCACTTTCAGCCTCCTTGAATCGTTAGGTCAAAGGTTTGTTTCTTGTACACTCTAAATGGATAGATCATATTTCCCTGCCAATCTGTGTCTCTTGAGTGGTGAATTTAAGCCATTAACATTCAGTGTTGTTACTTGCAACGAATTTCTTACTTCAGCCATATTTTCTTTGGGTTAATGTAAATCATATGCTGTCTTGATTTCTGTTTTTATCTTTTTAGTTGTTTTTTCACTGTCCTCTAACTCTCTCCCCCTAGTTTTTTTCCTTTCAATTGTAGAACTTCCTTTAGTATTTCTTGAAGTGCAGGTTTCTTTTGGGCATACTCTCTTAATTTACGTTTATCTGTGAATATTTTAACTCTGCATCATTTTTGAGTGCCAGTTTTGCTGGATAGAGAATTCGTGGCTGAAAGTTTCTTTATTTTAGTACTTTTGAATATGTCATACCACTGTTTTCTTGCTTCCATGGTTTCAGATGAGAAATCAGCACTTAATGTTATTGTACTTCCCTTGTATGTGATGGTTCTCTTTTCTCTTGCTGCCTTGAATATTTTCTCTTTGTCTTAAGCATTGGACATTTTGACAAGTATATGTCTTGGAGTTGGCCTGTTGGGATTTATACTGTTTTGGTGCACTGTGCTTCCTGGATTTGTACATCCATCTCTCTCAATAGGGTTGGGATGTTTTTCAGCCATTATTTCCTTCACCACTCCATCGTTTCCCTTTCCTTTCTCTTCTCATTCTGGGATGCCCATAATGCATATGTTTGTGCATTTTGTGTTGTCTATAAATCCCTGAGTCCCTGCTGCATTTTCTCTATCTTTTTATCTATCTCTTCTACTATCTGTTTGATTTCATATGTATTGTTTTCCACATCACTAATTCTTTTCTGCCTGTTCAAATCTGCTGTTATGTGAATCCAGTGTCTTTTTGATTTCTTGGATTGTGCCATTGATCACCATCATATCCGTTATCTTTTTATGTATGTTTACAATTTCTTCAGTGTGTTCTCCCAGTGTCTTCTTAGCATCCTTAATCTCTTCCTTCACTTCATTAAGTTGATCCATGATATTTGTTTGGAAAGCTTTGATTAGTTTTTCAATGTTCTGCATCCCTTCCTGGTTTTTAGATTCTTCATTGGACTGGTCCATGTCTTCCTGTTTCTCAGTGTGGTTTGTAATTTTTGTTGCCCTCTGGTCAGCATTTTATCTTGATAAGTTTATTCAGTTGATTAGCTTCTCTCTCTGCTCTAGAGTTTTATTTAGCTGGTGGTTCTCTGTGTTTTTAAAGTTTTCTTTTTCAGGCTTCGTTCTTCTTATTTTACTTCCTTGCTTCTTTCTATTTTCCCTTGAAGGCAAAAGATCAGAGCTGTAGTAATCGAAAGATTTGAAAGAAAGACAGATAATAGTAATATTGAAAAAAGTTAGAAGAGGGGCCATAAGACTTAGATAAATGAATATTTAACTCATGTAGGGAGTGTATAGTAATAGGAAAAAAAGTGGAGTACCTACAATGGACTGGGAAATGAAATAGAGAAAAATATATAGAATGATTTAGAAGGCTAGAATGATGAGGAGAGAGAGACAGAGTAAAGAAATGGTTCAAAGAAAAAAGTTAATAATAATAAAAAAAAGAAGGAAACACAATAGATAGAATAGAAATTGACACTCTTAAGTTGTGGGCTAATGAAAAAAGGTGATACATAAGAACCACAACAGAAAGCTGAAGACAGAAAGATAAAGGAAGGAAAATAGATAGCATTGGGAGACAAAATCAATATAGACAGAGAATGGGAAATCATGGAAGAAGAAGCACAGCAAAGAAGAGACAAGCTAGCAGCACCTATTAAAAAAAAAAAGAAGGGGGGAAAAAAGAGGAAAGGAAAGGAAGAGACAAGAAATAATCCAAGAGAAACCAAACCACACAAGCAAGCAGGCTGACAAAGCTAAGGAAGAACAGTGTTCATTCTTGGGCCCTTGTGGAACCTCTCAGCCTGCTTGTGTTCATCTATCAATTGCCCTACAAGGTTCTATCTGCAGGTATTGAGGCAGATTTTTGCAATTAAACTAAATTAAAAGAATTTTCTTTTTTATTTTTTAAAGTGACTGAGAAGATGGCATCGCCTTAGGAGGAAAACTGCAGACAGCTCCCAGATCACGGCAGATAGTGGATGGGGTGCGGCACAGGGGTTTGTGCTGTGGGCGTGAGGAGTAAGAAGCTTGGGACATCTATCTGGACAGATCAACGGTGTGGACTGAACCATAGAGATTTTTGAGTTTTAAGCCTGCCTGTGGTGGTTAAGACAGTCGGCTGACCCCTAACATTAAAGGAAAAAAAATAAAAGCCGGTTGGAAGTGCGACTCCCGTCCCTCTGGTAACTGCGTGACCCAACCTGGTGGGAGGGTGCATCTTCTGATGGGGGAACTCTGGTAAGAGAGCTTTATTGTCTGGGGATTTAGCTTCCTGAAACCCCCCGCAACTTAGACAGACAAACAGCTGCAGTGAATCGGCACCCGGAGGAGGGGAGGGGTTAATCTTCTAGGGAGTTGATTAGCCTATCAGGTCATGGATTAGCCCTGGCCTGCGCAGCTGGGAAGAAGGGCAATCTCCAAGAGAGTGAGAGTTCTGACAGAAAGCAGAGAGGGGATATTTTAGCTGTTGATCTGGCTGCCTGGACCCCCTCATAACTTTGGGGAGCAGATAAACCAGCTTGAAGCAGCACCAGGCTGAGGGGAGAGGCGAATCTGCAGAGTTAACCACATTTACACGCAGCCCGATGACGCAGGGGCTCTGATCCTGAAGGGCGGAGTCTGCTGGAGTCTGCCGGAGTCTGCTGTTTTTAGCTTTCTATACTGACAAACATCAGACTTTTGCGTTCCTGGGGAATGCAGAAATTGGGAAGTGCTTGATTAGTTTCCAGGAGCTCAGTTAGGGCCTCCTCCATGAGGAGGATGGTCGAGAGAAGAACTTATTTTTGGTCCTGTATTACACCAATAAATAAATAAATAAATAAATAAATAAATAAATAAATAAATAAATAAAACGGTCCCTTTAAAAAATAAAAAAATGAATTCTTTTTAATTTAGTTTAATAGCCAAAGGCTTCTTCAAGACCTGCATGTAAAAACTCTGTGGGGAAATTGTTGGATAAACACAAGAAGGCTGAGAGGATCCACATGACCGCAGGGAATATTGATCCCCCTTAGCTTTGTTTGACTACTTGCCAGTGTGGTTGTTTGCTATTTCTCTGTTTATTTGTTGCCTCTTGCTTTTCTTTCCTCTTTCCTCCCCGCTTTCTTCTTTCTTTCATTGTTTTAAAATTAAGTGCTCCTAGCTTCTCTCTTCTTTGCTGTGCTTCTTCTTCAGTAATTTCCCATTCTCCCTATATATTGATTCTGTATTCCAAACTATCTATTATCCCTGCTTCATCTTTCTACCCTCTGCTTTCTGTTGTGGCTATTAAATTTCACATTTTTTCCATACGCCCGCAACTCAAGGGTGTCAATTTCTATTCCCTCTATTTTGTTTTTTTCTTTCTTTATTAATATTAACTCTTTCCTTTTAGCCCTTTCTTAACTCTTTCTATCCCTCTTCATAATTCTCACCCTCTAAATCATTATATATATATATTCCTCTATTTGGTTTCCCAGTCCATTGTAGGTACTCCACTTTCTTTCCTATTACTCTACACTGCCTACTTGAGTTAAATATTCAATTCATTAAGTCTTATTTGGCCCCTCTTCTAACTTTTAGCAATATTACTATTATCCTTCTTCCTTTCTCACATCTTTGGATTCCTCCAGACCTAATCTTTTGCCTTCAAGGGAACATAGAAAGAAGCAAGAAAATAAAATAAGAAGAAAAAGTATCAAAGAGAAAACTTTACACACACACAGAACAACCAGCTAAATAAAACTCTAGAGCAG
>JAQZBX010111025.1:0-10318 GCA_029593785.1 Cabassous unicinctus
CACCCACATAAGCTGAATAAGAATCAAATATTGTCAAAAGGATATCAATTTAAAGAATATTGAAAAGAATATTATGAGTACAGCACTGGGAGCAATAACATTTTTCAATAACTGTGGACTAGAGTGGAATTGGTGGTGTTCTGTTGTAGACATACTGTGATTCAAGCAATGGAAGAAATTGTAACAGTGAGGTGGAGCCAGTGGCCACTGGACATTTTTGGGGCAGGAAGAGGAGGGGCAGTTGAAATACTTGGGCTTTTTTGGGACTTTGGGGGTTGTCCTGAGTGGCGAAGCAGTGACGAATGTAGGCCATTTTCCATCAGAATATACCATGCAGAACTGGGTGGGAAAGAGTGTGGTCTGTGATGTGAACCGTAGTCTATGCTCGGTGGCAAGGCCCCAGGATGTGTATATCCATTGCGGGTGTAATACCACACGGATGGGGAATGGATGTGTGAGGTGTTTTTGGGGGTGTGGGTGGTGGGGAGCATGGGAATCCCTGTAGTTTCTGAGTAATATTTGGGTAATCTAGGCACCTTTATAAAATGTATATATATATATATAATAACACTTATGTAAACAAATGCACATATATGCATATGTATTTATATATCATTTTACAAATAAAAAAAATTAAAAAAACACAAACAAACAACAACAAAAAAAAACAGGTAACTATTTTCTTCATAGTATCACCAAAATAATGGGAAAAAACAAAATAAGGAAAATATTTAAAAAGCATCATATGTATTAAAAGCTTTAAAATAACATAAATCTGTTTAATCAAGAAAACAATGAGATAAATATATATCTGATATCCATATGGGGAAGGGATTAAGTAAATATGTATAAACCTAGGACAGATATGATAGCTTCAACTACATAAAAACATGGAACACACCTGAAAATAATTACAAAAGTATGACCAACAACTATTTCTATAAAAATAACGTTTAGAAAAATAAAGTCTATTTACATAATTTATTTAAAAAGGCAAAATTAATGAAAATGTAATTTCAGGGAAAAACATGAGACATCAAGAATTTTCTATATCTTAAAATGTCAAGAAGTGCAATTTAAAATGTGAGATATTTTTAACTGACAAATTTGCAAGGATATATGAGAGATATATTATCCATTGTTTATAAGGTGTGCTGGTTTAAAATATTCTGCAAATAAATTTTACGCTATCTATGTATCTTAGTCTAGTATTCCTTACTCCAGAGAATCTATTTTAGATAAATAAATAGTGGGCAAAATTATGCAAACAAGTTTTATTTCACAATATGTTTTATAATACTGAAAGAATTGAGACAACTCAAGTGTCTCCTTAACGGGAACTATTAAATCAATTCAGATATGAAATTATAAATATCAGGTGGATGTTAAAGAGTTTTAAAAGAACTCAGTTGTGTAAAATGACATATGTACAAGAAAAGTATATAAGGTAAACAATACTATCTGAATTATCATCTTAATGGAAATCTTTGTGGATGTCTTTCATAAATTTTCTGATATGAATTTTCTATATAGAGAATACATTGCCTTTATAATCAATCAGTAAAATGATTTAATTTTAGAAATTTTATTTTCTTAACTCATATCTATGCCTATACATTTCAAATGGCAGCTTTTCTAAGTAACGGGTATTCTTGTCCTTATTTATAAAAATCTGAGATAGTAGAAACACATTTACATATAATTTACCAGTAAATTCAACCTTAGTATCGCTCAGAGGTAAAAATATCAACAAATGAATCACAGGTTATTCTTAGTTCTCTGAATACATTTGGAGAGTAGCAGACATTTTATGTTCTAGAAAACATTTGGTGTGGACATAGCAATCACTGACCCATCATTAATAACTTCTTTGCAGTTCGTCCATATTTACTTTAAGTACAGTGTTTATTTCCTCAATTATTGAAAATGATTGCTGAGAGAGACTTCTTAAGTAAATCTGAATTCATGGGCAACTGTAGTCTCACACCATCTTGCGAATATGGACCACAAGCATCCCAGCTCAGAAATGAATTTCTTTCATCAGAACTTCCAAATCTCTAGGCTTCAAAAGAAATTGATGGGGCAACACCTTATTATTGGAGGCCATCTCTCCTAGGTCTCTTTCCTATACATTTTTCATTCTTGGGTTCTTGGTGACAAGGTAAGTTATACTATAGAAGTTACTTGATTAAAATTAACCTGATTTGTAGATTTGAAAATAGCAAACTATGTTGAAGCAGATAATATTGGGATTGTAAATACCGTGCTTTGAAATAAAGTAAAGTTGTCCTGAGTAGACCCTCCATTCAGCACTTTTAAACCTTCTTCTTAGAAACCAAAGCTTGTCCTGGACATAGCTCCTTTGACCCTTGATTCTGGATCCAAATGGCTTGGAAACATAGAAATAAAGATCTTCAGCAATCTGCAACAAGTTATGTCAAGAGGTCTCTAGGCTCAGATATCTCAGGAGTCTGTCCTTATCGGTGCTTTCATGCATGATTACAGGGAAATATTTAAATGGATATTGCTCATAGCAAAGTATTAGGGATGCTCTGAATGTTCAGCTCCCAGAGGGTTAGAATTAACAGCTTTGGTCAAATATAGCAACAAAACTAGTCCATCCTGTTGTCTCTTGTGGCTGCGGCATCTGTGATACCAAGGGTCGGGGTGGAAGTGGGAGGGACAGCTACAGTGTGTTAGCAGTTTCTCTGTATGGCTGTGGTTAGGAAGTGATCATAGAGTCTGGGAGTTCAGGCACAGAATGTTCTAATCATGGGAGCAAGGGTGCATGAGCATATTAGAACACATAAGGCAATCCTACAATATTTATCTCACAGAGTGATAGGGAGGATTGATCAAAATAACAAGTGAAACATCTAGCTTAGTGAAAAACTTTTATTCTACTGTTGATAGCCTGAGGATAAACACATGTAGGCTAAAGAAAGTACTGTCAAATATTAAAAATGCAAATCATGCTGATGACTAAGATCTTTGCAGGACAATAAATTATGCCTTCTGGACTGGCTGATTTAATTACTATCTATGCAACCACAGGAATTTTCTCACCTTCTTTATGCCTCCTTTCCCAAATATACAAAGGGCATGATAAAGAAGCCTTCTTATAGGCCCATAATGTTCAAATGGCAACTGACATAGAGGAAAGTCTTTGTTGTCAGTTGTTAATTTCTGTACAGGAAAATAGATCCCTTGCTGTGACTGACACAGGTTCAGGCAAGAATTGTCTCAACACATATATAGGGCTTGACTTCTTTTTTCATATGTGTGTTAATATTCTGGTCAAATACAGAACATAGGCAGGAAAAATGACCAAGTTTTTGAAATATTCAATACAGATTCACAAATCCTTACAAATTTGTTATCTTTTATGTGTGTTTGATGTCGCCACTAAAAGATCTGACAGTGAAGTTGAAATTTCCTGGAAAGGCTGTAGGAGACAAAGGGAATGTGAATACCATGAGAACTAATAAATAATAAATAATTTCATGTATCAGTCAATCTGCTACATCCAGTAAATCATCTGTGTGTCATATAATCCCCATACCATTCCATACATATGGCAATTTGGCCAAGGACAAACGCTAGTATTTAGTAGTCTCGTGTTTAATCCCTAAGTGATCTGATTTCTAATCCTGAGCTCTGTTCATGCTATCATTTTACCTCATCAGGCACTGGTTATCTGATGTGCCTTATCACCTGACTGTTGTGGGTGAAAAAGTACTGACTCACACCAGCACAGGATGGTTTACAAATTTTGGTTGTACCACCAGGGACAGGCAGGACTTACTCCTAAGACTGATCCCTTAGAAAAAGAGGGTGGAGAAAGGAACTTCTCCTAACTTCTTTTCCTACCTTTTCCTCGATCTTATTGGGCTCCCTAAGGACATGGTAATAGCTTTGGGATTTCTTTGATGGCTAGAGTTTGGAAAAGAAGCCTCCTGAAATTTAGATTTAGGAATGTGGATATCCTCTACATGAATGGGCCATGCTAGTATACTACATGATTTATACCCAAAATATATGAACCTGCATATATTTCCCAATTCTATACAAATTAATGAGGAGCAGGGTCTGGGAGATAGAGCATATGAAACAGAGACTCCTAGTACATGTCTTTTGTTTGTTTGTTTCAGTTTCATGCTTTTCATTTTACTTTCATTTTTTTTATTAGAGAATTTGTGGATTTATAAAACTTTATCATGCACAAAATACAGGTTTCCCATACACCATCCTATTATTAACAGCTTGCACTGGTTACATTTAAAGATAGTACATTTTTATTTTTGCACTATTAACTATAGTCCATAGTTTAAATTAGGGTTCACTGTTTATGTAGTGAACTTTCATGGAAGTTTTTAAAATTTTTATTCTGTTACCATATATACAATCTATTTCCCCTCTAAATAATATTCAGATATATATTTTAGTGCTCTTTATTATGTTCACAGTATTGTGCCACCATAACCACCATCCATTACCAAAGCATTTCCATCATTCCAAATAGGAGCACTGTTCAATTTAAACCTTATCTTCCCATTCCGTATACCCTCCCCATTCCCTGTAACCTTTATCCTAGATTCTGACTTTATGAGATTGCTTATTCTAATTATTTCACATCAGCAAGCTCACTGAATATTTGGACTTTCAGTCTGGCTTTTTTCAATCAATACGTTATTCTCAAGGTTCAACCACACTGTTACATATATCAGGACATCATTCCTATTTATGACTGAATAACATCCCAATGTATGTATACAATATATAATATTTATCCATTCATAGCTTGATGGACACTTGGGTTTCTTCCTTGTTTTGCCAATTGTGAATAATACAGCTATGAACAGTATGTGCATTATGTGCAATTATCAGTTGGACTCCCTGCTTTCTTTGGGTTGTATTCCCAGTAGTGTGATTGCTGGGTCATATGCTAATTTTATATATAGCTTTCTGAGGAACTGCAAAAATGTCTTCTTCAGCAGCTGCACCATTTTACATTGCCATTAGCAATGGATGATTGTTCCTCTTTCTTGACAACCTCTCTAACACTTTATATTTTCCATTTGTTTAATAGCTGCCATTCTAATGAGTGTGAATGGTCTCTCAATTTGGTTTTGATTTGCATTTCCTGATGGCTAATGATTTTGTGCATCTTTTCATGTGCTTTATATCCATTTGTAAACCTTCTTTGGAGAGCTATCTGTTCAAGTCTTTTGCCCATTTTTAAAACGGGTTGTTTGTCTTTTTGTTATTGAATTTAAGGATTACTTTATATATTTGGGATAGTAACCTTTATCAGATATGCGGTTACCAAATATTTTGTCCCAATGTGTAGGTTGTTGTTTAACTTTCTTTATCAAAAGATTGATAAAGTAATTTTAGGCACAAGCATCTGTAAAAAAATTTTTATTAGTTCCCAAATATCTACTTTTCTTTTGTTGCTTGTACTTTGGTTGAAAAGTCTAAGAATATATTGCCTAACAAAAACTCCTGAAGATGCTTCCCTACATTTTCTTCTAGTAGTTTGACATATATAGCTTTTATATTTAGATCTTTGATTCATTTGAGTTCATTTTTTGTATATGGTGTGAGGTAGGGGTCTTCTTTTATTTTTCCAAATGAGAATCTAGTATTCCCAACATCATTTGTTGAAGAAACTATTCTTTCCCACTTGAGAGTTTTTTGCTCCTTGTTAAATATCAGCCAGGCACAAATATGAAGATTGATTTATGAGCCCTCAATTTGATTCCTTTGGTATATATGTCTGCCCTTGTGTCAGTACCATACTTTTTTGTTTACTGTAGCTTCATAATAAATTTTAAGATTAAGAAGTGTGAGTCGTCCAACTTCATTCTTCTTTTTGAAGATGGCTTAAGCTATTCAGAAACCTTATACATCCATATAAATTTGGTGACTGACTTTTACATTTCTGCAAAAAAAGTTGCTGGAATTTTTACTGAAATTGCATTGAATATATAAATTACTTTGGGTAGCATTGACATCTTAATATTTAATCCTCTAATTCACAAAGAAAGAATGCCCTTCCATTTTTTAGGTATTCCTTGATTTCTTTTTTATTTTTTTTATATTTTTTCAAAAGATACTTAGGTTACATAAATGTTACCCAAAAATTACAGGGATTCCCATATGCCCCACATCCCCCGCTTCCCACAACCTCCCACATAAACATCTTTCATTGGTGTGGCACATCACCTGCAATGGATATACACATCCTGGGGCTTTGCCACTAAGCATGGACCATAGTTCACATTGTAGACCACACTCGCTCCCACACAGTTCTGCATATTATATGCTATGAAAAATGGCCTATATCTGTCAATGCAATGTCACTCAGGATAATTCCGAAGTCCCAAAAAAGCCTGTGTATTAAAATTGATTTTCCCTCTCCCTGGCCTCAAACTGTCCAGTGGCCACTGGCTCCACATTAATGTTGAAATTTCTTCCATTACTTGAATCACAATATGTCTACAACAGAATACCAGTAAGTCCACTCTGGTCCATAGCTCTCCCTACAATCCTGAGGAGTCTGAGATGGTGATGTCCACTCCACCTCCAAGTGAGAGATGATTTATATCCCATGGATATGATGGATGGGATTATCTTGCCTACAGGTGCAGACTCCCTCCATTAAGTGGGATGAACATTCTCCATCATCATATCCCCTCCAGGTGTCCTGGGTGAGTCCATTGAGCTGTAGAGTAGGAGTTTCAGCTGCACTGAGATTCCAGGCCCAGCTGCCACATGGGCAGACCCAAGACTCCAATCTATGGAAGTACACTTACAAACTCCAGCACCACAAATGGGTTTGAATAGAAGGGACTGATGGACCATGTACAGGGAAGACATATTTGAGTCTAACTCTGTCACTCTCCGGAGCACATATCCCAAAGTAGGGTCCAACGATAAGGTGCAAAACTCCGGAGCTATCTGCCCAGATATAGGACCTGGGTGTCTTTAGAGACCTCAGGAGCCCCTCTATTTGGGGTGATATCCACATTGGAAGTCTATGAGGTCCTACTAAGATGTGCATGAGCGTTACCTCTGGGATGACCTCCCGACTCATTTTGAAGTCTCTTAGCCATGTGAACTCATTTGTCTTTACCTTTCCCCCCTTTTATTCAAGGTCTTTTTCCAGTCATATTGCCAGTTAGCACTAGGTAGTAATCCCTCATTTCCAGAGAGGCTCATTCCCAGGAGTCATGTCCCACACTGGGAGGAAGGTAATGCATTCATATGCTGACTGTGGCTTAGAGAGAGGCCACATTTGAGCAACAAGGAGGCTCTCAGGAGGCAACTTTTAGGCACCCCATAACAATAGGCTAAGTTTCAGTTTCAAGAGCAAGGCCTCATAAGGCTAGTCATCAGTAAAAAAGAGCCAGTCAGTGGATCATCCTCCTTATCCAGACACTGCCCCTTCACTTGGACAACTGTTTCTGCTCCCTTGGAGAATGTGGTTGAGCTCTCCAGGCTGGCAATTCAGTATTCTCTAATTTACTGAGTGATTCTCCACACACTGTGACCACATCCCATGAACATTTGAACAATTTTATATACCTTTTATGTATGTTCAGTTGAACTTCCTTCCATGAACCTCCCCATCCCCAATGACCCCTACAAACGATCCTCTCCCACCTGAGTTATACCTTTCTGTGCTCCAAAGCTTCTTTAAAGATGAAGCCAATCCATTAGCTAAATACAATTAAAAGGACGAGATAATAATGATAAGTTTAAATGTAAGAGATAAAATAGTAGAAATCCTAAAAAAAAAAACTAAAAAAATTAAAGGTTTGGGATATTCAAATATTGGGAAAAAGAATTAAGAAAAAAAATTTTTTTGGCATTTTGTCTTTTATCACTGCAATTTTCTGTGTCCACACTGTACCGTGGCACCTTCCCCCTCTTACTCCCCAGTGTCTCACTATTCTTCACTTCAGTTTCAAAGAAATTTTAAGTCACAGCAAAGTCACACACAGAACACAAGAAACTCTCATATACCCAACCTCTTACCCTTTCCTCACCCCATATAAAACCTTTATGTATGTGGATGGTAGCATTGCTATAACTGTTATACAGATAGTGAAACATAGCTACTAAATATTGCCAATGGTTTACAGTATGGTTTACATTTTTGACCATAGAATTTTATGCATTTTTATGATATTAATCATGTCCAGTGTTCATCACTGTAAGGTAATGAAGAACCATTACCACTGATCACTAAATACCCCCTGTTTGATCTATTCTGTCCCTCCCTCCCCATCCTCTCAGACCCCATGATGACACTCTGACTTGACTCATTGGAAGACAACATTCATAGTTACATGCAACAAGAGGTTTTGACACACTGGTTTGTTCTTCCCTATAAGGAAAAGCCCTTGCTCATAAGAGACACCTGCCTGTCTGTTTCTGGGTGAATCAGTCCTCCCAAAGATGGGAGTCCTTCTCCTTCCCACTCATTGTGTGGGTCTCCAAAAACTCATACAAAATATTATGACAGGATGTACACTCAGACACTCCCAAGAAGCCTGTTCCAGATGCGCCCTGTCCCAAATGTCCACCAATCAACACCCTAAGCCGGTGACACTTCCTTGTCCTATTGCATAAAGGCATTCCCACCTCTGCACGTTCAACCTCATACCCACAAATCCCAAGTGCTTACCTGGTCCCTATCCCATCTCTCCCCCCTGTATACTGGGTATTCTAACCCACCCTTTTCAATCTACTCACCTGTCAACCTTGCACCATGAAACACGATAACATCACTACACACCTGTCCTATCCCTTCAATATACAACTATACTCATTCACTTTACCATAGATTATGTTTGTATGGTTGATGGCTCACAACTTTCACTTCTCTTCTCTTTCTTATAACCTATCTTTCAGAAAATGGTTCACAGTGACTGCTCGGTTTCTGTAATTTGTATCAGTGTGGTCATGTACTGCTCATCCTTCAATGCCTGGCTTGCTTTACTCAACATACATTTTTCAAGATTCATCCATGTTATTCCATGTGTTAGCACTTTATTCCTTCTAACAACTGAGTAATATTCCATTGTATGTATGTACCATATTTTGTTTATTCATTCATCTGTGGATGGACAGTGGGGTTGATTCCAACATTTGACAATAGAGAACAATGCCGCTATAGACATTGATGTGCATATATCTGTTCGTGTCTTTGCTTTCAGTTTTTCTGGGTATACACCCACCAATGGAATCACTGGATCATATGGAAGATCTATATTTAGTTTTTTGAGGAACGACCAATCTACCCTTCTCAGTGCCTGGACCATTCCACAATCCCACCAGCAGTGGAAGAGGGTTCCCTTTCCTCCACATCCTTTCCAAAAATTATAGTGTTCTGTTTTTTAAATAGCCGTCATTCTAATGAGTATAAGATGGTATCTCATTGTAGTTTTGATTTGCATTTCCCTAATAGCTGCAATGTTGAGCATTTTTTCAAGTGCTTTTAAGCCATTTGAATTTCTTCCTTGGAGAAGTGTCTCTTCAGGTCACTTGCCCATTATTTAAATGGGTTGTTTGTTTTTTTATTTTTGACATTTAGGATGTCTTTATATATGCAGGGTATTAGGCTCCTATCAGATACATGGTTCCCAAATATTTTCTCCAATTGCGTAGGCTGCCTTTTTATTTTCTTTATAATGTCCTTTGAGGTTCAAAAGTTTTTAATTTTGAGGAGATCCCATTTATCTGCTTTTTCTTTTGCTGCTCGTGCTTTAGGTGTGAAGTTGATGAAACCATTTCCTATTACAAGGTCCTGTAGATGCTTCCCTACATTAACTTCCAAGGTTTTTATCATCTTGGCTCTTATATTTAGATTTTTGATCCATCTTGTGTTAATTTTTGTATAAGGGGTGAGATGGTGTTCACTCTCATTCCTTTGGATATGGATATCCAGTTCTCCAATCTCAATTTGTTGAAGAGGCCATTCTCTCCCAAATGAGTGGGCTTGGTAGCCTAGTAGACTATCAGATGACTGTATAGGAAAGGATTTATATCAGAACTCTCAATTTGATTCCATTGGTCAGTATGTCTATCCTTGTGTCAATACCATGCAGCTTCGAATACTGTATCTTTTGTAGTAAGATTTAAAGTCAGGAAGTGTGATACCTACAATTTCATTTTTCTTTTTCAATATGTCTTTGGCAATTCAGGGCTCCTTACCCTTCCAAATAAATTTTGTAGTTAGTTTTTCCAGTTCCTTAAAAATGATGTGTTAATTTTTATTGGGATTGCATTAAATCTGTAGATTAGTTTG
>JAQZBX010111026.1:0-10321 GCA_029593785.1 Cabassous unicinctus
CTTTAATCAAGACAGTGTTTTCCTGTTCAAAAAAAAAAAAAAAGCTGAAGGAGTTCCATCACCCTAGACTTGCCCTACAAGTAATGCTAAAGGGAGTTATTCAGACTAAATGGGAAGGACACTAGACAGTAGTTCAAGCAACATAAAGAAAGATTTGCAGTAAAGGAAAGCACTTGGTTAATTATAAATGCCAGTATTAGTGTATTGTATTATTTGGTATGCATCTCCACTTCCACTTCTTCAGTACTTCTTCAGTACTTCCTACAGTACTAAAATGCAAATCCATAAAAAGCAATGATAAACCTTTATATTTGGACAATGTACGAGGATATAAGTGGTATAAAAAATAAACAAGGTGGGGGGGAAGTATATGTGCATAGTATTGAAGTTAAGATTTTATCAAATTAATATGATTGTTATAAATTTAGGATGTTAAATTTTAATCCCATGGTAACCACAAGGAAAACAGATGTAAAATATAGCCAGAGAGAAAAGAGAAGACACTCAATATGGTACAAAACAGAAAAGAAAATAAATGTAAAAGTAGGCTTTAATGGAAGTAAAGGACAAAAAAGGTATAATACTTAAAAGAGCTAAATAGCAAACTAGCAGAACTATGTCCTGTATTATCAGTAGTGACTTTAAATATAAATGGATTAAACTCTCCAGTCAAAAGGCAGAGATTGGCAGAATGGATGAAAGAGCATGCTCTAACTATATGTTTCCTGCAAGAGAATCACTGTAAAGTCAAATTTTATATTGAGGGCGAAAGGATGGAAAAATATATACCATAGAATTAGTAAGCAAGAAAGTGCAGAGGTGACTATACTAATCAGATAAAATAGACTTTAAGTCAAAATCATTTCTGAGGGACAAAGATGGTCATTATATACTGATAAAGAGGACAATTCAACTGGAAAATGTAACAGTTATAAACATATTTGTACACCTAAGAGCAGAGCCCCAAAATATATGAAGACAGATTTGAAGGGAGAAATTGATAGTTTAGCAATAATAGTAGGAGACTTTAACACACCACTCTCAATAATGGATAGAGAATTTAGTCAGAAGATCAATAAGGGAGTGCAGGAGTTAAATGATACATTATTGTATCTGGTTGTACAGACATATGTCGAACATTGCAGCCAATGATAACAGAACACACATTTTTCTTAAGTGCACATGTATCATTCTCCAGAATTGAGCATATGATGTGTCACAAAACAAGTTTCTTTAATTTCAAAAATAATAAAAGCATACAATTTATCTTCTCTGACCACAATGGAATGAAGTTAGAAATCACCAACAGAGGGAGAAACAGAAAATTTTTAAAAATGTGAATATTAAACAACATATTCTTAAACAACCAATGGGTTAAAGAGGAAATCAGAAGTGAAATTAGAAAACAAATTGAGGTGAATGAAAATGAAAATATAACATACCTAAGCTTATGGGATGCAATAAGGGCAGTGATGAGAGGGAAATTTAGAGCTCTAAATGCTTACATTATAAAAAAAAGAGAAATAATTCAAATCAGAGACCGAATCTCAAACCTGGAAGAGCTAGAAAATAAGAGGACAAACTAACCCAAAGTTAGCAAAAGGAAGGAAAGAGTAAGATTAGAGTGGAGATAAATGAAATAGAAAGCAAAAACAACAATACAATAGAGAGAATCAAGAAAACCAAAAGCTGGTTCTTTGAAAAGATAAATAACATCTAAAAACATTTAGATAGATGGGCAAAGAAAAAAAGAGAGAGGATAAAAATTTTAAAAATCAGAAATGCAATGGGGGTCATTAAAATTGATCTTATTGAAATATAAGTGACTATAAGAGGATACTATGAACAACTGTATAACAATAAATTAGATAAGCTAGATGAAACACTCATACTACCTACACTGACTTAAGATACAGAAGCTCTCAACCAACCAATTACTAGCAAAGGGATTGAATCAATAATTAACAGCCTATGAACAAAGAAATGCCCAGGATCAGATGACTTCATAAGGGAATTCCAACGAATGTCCCTGAAGACTTAACTTGAATTCTGCTCAAACTGTTCAAAAAAAATTGAAGAGGATATACTCCCTGACACTTTCAACAAGGCCATCACCCTAGCACCAAAGCCAGATAAAAATACCAAAGGAAAAGAAAACTAGAGACCACTTTCTCTTGAGATGTAGGAATCCTCAAAAAATACTAGCAAACTGAATCAAACAGCATCCTCAAATAAGTATCCATTAAGATCAAGTAGGATTTAACCCTGGTGTGCAAGGAGTGCTCAATATAAGAAAACCAATTTATATAATACACCACATTAACAGAATGAATGAAAAACAAAAAACACCTTATCATCTCAATAATGTAGAAAAGGCATTTGAGAAAATCCAGCACTCCTTCATGATAAAAACACTTAGAACACTAGGAATAGAAAGAAACTTCCTCAACTTGATAAAGGGTATATATGAAAAGCCCGTAGCTAACATCTTTCTTAATGGTGAAAGACTGAAATCTTCTCTCTAAGATCAGGAAGAAGACAGGGATGCCACTGATGTCATTGTTATTCAGCATTGTACTGGTAGTTTTCCCCATAGCAATTAGGCAAGAAAAAGAAATAAAAGGCATGTAAGTTGGAATGGAAAAAATGAAAATTTCTCTATTTGGAGATGATATGATCCTATATACATATAATCCTGAAAAATCAACAACAAAGCTTCTAGAGCTAATACATGAGTACAGAAAAGTGGCAGCTTAGAAGAACAACACTAAAAATTCTGTAGTATTTCTATACACAAGCAATGAACAGTTGGAAGAAGAGCTAAAAAAAAAATTCATTGATAAGAGCAAATAAAAAATTATATAGGGGAAGAAGCCGCAGAGAAGCCATGTTAGCAGAATAAAGAGCACAGTTTTTGTTTTGTCAAAAAAAAAAATTATATAGGAATAAATCTAGCCAAAAATGTGAAGGACTTTGTATGCAGAAAACACAAAACTTTGCTAAAAGAATTTAAAGAATGCTTCAATAAATGGAAGGATATTCCATATTCATGGATTTGAATACTAAATTATATCAAAGTGTCAATACTGCTGAAAACAATTTACAGATTCAATGCAATCCCAAACAAAACCCAACAATCCTCTTTGCACAAATGGAAAGCCAATCATCAAATTTATATGGAGCATAAATTCCAAAGTAAAGCTTGTTGGCAAAGCACCAAACTCCTGAGCTGTCTTCCCTGTCTTTGGTGTCTGGGTGTCTCCAGAGTCCTCAGGAGATCCAATATTTGAGACAATAATTACTTTTGCAGTAAATGAGATCCTGCTGAGACATGCAAAAGTGTGCCCTCTGGAATGACTTCCCTACACACTTTGAAGTATCTTAGCCATATAAATCCATTTCTCTTTACCCTTGCCCTCTCTTGGCCAAGGTCTTTTTCTGGTTGCATTGCTGGTTGATGCTTGGTAGTAATCCCTCGGTGCAGAGACGCTCATCCCAGGGAGTCATGTCCCACGCTGAGGGGAAAGTAATGCATTTATATGCTGAGTTTGGCTTAGAGAGATGCTGCATTTGACCAACAAGGAGGCTCTCAGGAGGTAACTCTTAGGCACCCTGTAATGCTAGCTTAACTTTCAATTTCAAAAGTAAAGGTTCATAAGTACAGTCATCCATATCAAGGGCCCATCAATGGACCATCCTCCTTCACTAGTCAATGCCCCTGTACTTGGGGGATTCTTGCTGTTCCATTAGAGAATGTGACAAAGCTCCCCAGGATGGGAATTCAATATTCTTGCAGTTATTGTGTGAATCTCCATCCACTGTGAAATTGCTCCATGAACACTTGAACACATTCATATGCCATATAGGTATGCCCCAAGTGAACAACCTCCCATGCATCCCCCATCACTGACACCCCCACCAATGATCCTCTTTTGCCACAGTTGAAACCCTTCTGTGATCCAAAAATTTCTTCAAAAATGAAGCTAACAAAATAACCAAATATATTAATAAGAAAATAATAATGATGTTTTAAAAATAACACATAAAATACAAAAATTAAAAAATTAAAAATAATAAAAATGTAAAATTTAAAAAAAATTGGCATATCTTTCATCACTGTAAGAGCTATTGTCTTGTATGTACAGTGATATTTTCTTCTGTTTATTCCCCCAGTGTCTTATTTTTTGCGTTTTGTCTTCAAAGAAGCTTTAGGTTACACAACAATCATGTACAGAATATAGGGGATTCCCATATCCCCAAAATCTTCCCCCTTTACCCCTTTCCCCTATTAGTAACATTTTTCATATCAGTGGTACATTTGTTATAATTGATGTACAAATATTGAAGGAATGCTACTAACCATGGTCAATGATTTACATTACAGTTTACATTTTGCACTATACACTTTTACAAATTTTGATGAAATTTAACATGGTCTGTATCCATCATTCCAAAATCATATAGAACAATTCCATTGCCCCCCAAAGGCCCCATGTTCCATCTGTTCTATTCATCTTGCCCCCTCCCTCAGGACCCACAGCAACCACCAAGCTTCACTTCTTGAAGAACAAGATTAATAGTTACTTGCAACAACATTGAGGGCTTAAAACACTGGCTTTTCCTTCCCTCTTAGGCACTGCATATGCTCTCAAGAGACTACCACTCTATTTGAGAATTTGCAGGACTCCCCAGAATGGGAACCCAAGACCTTCCTGCTCATTATGTGGGTCTCCACCCAATAATACAACACACTATGACAAGAACACTCACACATTCTTTAGAAGCCTGCCCCATGTACACACTGTCCCACATGCTTCCCCACATCCAACACCCTAAACCAGTAACTCTCCTGTGCCATATTTGCCAAAAGAGCATTCCCATCATTGTAGTTTCAACAACCTACATGCAAATCTCAAGAGTTCACATGCTACCTCCCACAATGCCCCTTCCCAGGTCCATGGACAGTACAACCCACCCTCCCCACTTTACCCCTCTCACAGACCAGCAGCATCCAACTCAATTGCATCACTACACCACTGCATGCCCATCCACTGCACAACTACACCATTCCACCTTTTCATAGAATTTGCCCTTAAGGGCATTGGCTCACAGCCCTCTTTTCCCTTTATGGCTCCTGTAAACCTATTTTCCAGACTCTAGCAATGTGATTCTGCTCAATTTGTTTAATTCATATCAGTGAGGTCATGTAAGATTTGCCTTTCAGTGCCTGGCTTCCTTCACTCACCATAATGTCTTCAAGATTCATCCATGTTATCCCATGTTTTAATACTGCATTCCTTTTTACAGCTGATTAATATTTAACTGTATGTATATACTGCAATTTGTTTATCCATTCATCTGTTGATGGACATTTTGGTTGTTTCCAACTTTTGGCAATAGTAAATAATGCTGCTATGATCATGGGTGTGCATATATCTGTTCATGTCCCAACTTTCAATTCTTCTGATTATGCATCCAGTGGTGGGATTGCTGGATTATATGGCAGTTCTATAGTTAGATTCCTGAGGAACCACCAAATTTTCTTTCACAATGGCTGCACCATTCAGCATTCTCACTGCAGTGGACAAGTGTTCCCATTCCTCCACATCCTCTCCAACACTTGTAGTCCTCTGTTTTTTCAATAGTTGTTAGTCTAATGGGTATAAGATTATATCTCATTGTAGTTTTGATTTGCATTTCGCTAATAGCTGGTGATGTTGAGCATCACTTCATGTGCTTTTTAGCCTATTGTAATTCTTCTTTGGAGAAGTGTCTATTCAAATCACTTGCCCATTTTTTAAATGAGCTGTTTGTCTTTTTATTTTTGAGGTGTAGGATTTCTTTATATATGCTGCATATTAGGCCCTTATCAGATATATATTTACCAAATATTTTCTCCCATTGATTAGGCCACCTTTTCACTTTCTTGACAAACCCCTTTTGATGTGCAAAAGTTTTAATTTTGAGGAGGTCCCATATATCTATTTTTTCCTTCATTGCTCAAGCTTTGGGTGTAAATTTCATGAAACCATTTCCTAATACAAGATGTAAAGTAATGTAATGCTTACCTTAACGTTCTCAACAAACTCCCAGATTTAATCCCATTATGGTAATTCTAGCTTCAAATATCCAGACTGGTTGTAATATTTCTACATTTAACAGTCCACAGGGAAATTCTATCTATATTAGGCCTTACATTATAGCTCTTAGTTGTATAGGTCAACAGGAATAGCAGCATTCTGGCTAGGTATCTCATTTCAATCTCAGGAACCCTCAGCAAGTCTATCACCTTCACAACCTGGTCCTTGGGCTGCTTTTCATACATCTAATCCTCTACCACATACCTCAGCCCAGTAGCCCAGTCAGCAAGGGCACCAGCCCTCCCATGTCTACATGCCCATCAGCTTAGCTATAACTCCACAGCCATCAACAGTCCATCCACCTGGTATTTTACAGTATTCTGTTCATGGCCAATATAACATTCAGAATATTTCAACAGGACCTCAGAAAAACCAGATTGAAATTAAACTTGAAGCCCCACAAAGAAATAATACTTTGAAAATGTATTCCTCTGGACCTTGAACTTCTGACAGTTCCTCTTCAGTCAACAGCCAGACCATAAATAGATATCAGCCCACTGTTTATGTCGCTACCAGCCCCCCAAATACTGATGAGGTGATGTCTCATAGTCAACCTATGTTCTATATTTCAGCTAATGCCATCACAAGTGATGACCAGGTCATGTGGAATCAGCCCACACTCTTCATATCCACTAAGACTAGAGCATCTGTTACCTCCAGGAGCATAGCTGGACAAGTGAGCATTTATTCACCAATACACCACCAAAAGCCAGGCAGTAGGATCAACTCCAAAACTTTGTCCTTGCTTCATGGACACTCAGCCCAATACAAAGTACACTTTCAAGATTACAGTTTTTCCCAACAAACCCCTGGCAGTCTCTCCTGGGTTGGTGTACCCTACCTTTGAACTTACAAGTCTTCTAAACTCTCCTAATCATTATGTAGAAAGTGAAAGCATTCAGTACTTCACAGACCCTGCTTTAGCTCATGTGTATAGAATAAGTGATGTGAATAAACTGAGCATGGGATCTGATGATGCTGCCTACACACAAGCTTTGTAGTACACCAGAAGACCAGAGTAGTATGACTTCAAGGAGAATTTGAGATTCAAAAGACAAAGTTGGATAAGCTAAAATATGAGTTCAATGAAATGGAAATAATTTAACTTGGAGGCACCTGAAAAGATTGAATTCCTTATCCCAAATACCTTCCCTCAAAGAAATGCAGCAGTTGAGCAGTTGTAATAGAAACATAAGATGGATATTAACTGCTTAACCAAAGAAATTGATCTTTTTCAAGACTGAAGACCACATTTTAATCTCAGCACTTTTCATGGCTTTTATTTCAATATTGGATTTGTAAGTCCTGTTCCACCAAAACCCAAAGATCAAAGCTCTACCATCTAAACACCAAAGAATCAGACACAGCAGATGATAAGGGATCTCAGTGGAATTGTACTGCCTGTACTTTTTTGAACCATCCAGCCTTAATCTGTTGTGAACAGTGTGAGACGCCAAGACATTTCTGAGCCAAACGCCCTGTATCTTCTCTAAAAACATGTCTAAAGTTTAAGAAACTAATCTGTCAACAGGGGAAAAGTTTCACTGCTCCATAAGATTTTGTGCAATTGAAGATGTGACAGGATGTTTCGCTGATGCTAAATGCCAGCTCCCAGAGCTCAGAATACCTCAGGATTCTGTCATAGGCATTGAAATCCATCACATGAAAGGTCATCTGCTGAAAAACTCAGCACCTGACACACAGCCATGTACAGTGTTACTAGTGTTCTGTCTTGGATCATTCTCAACAACCTAGTGCTTGGGGGCTTGCAGTACCTTTCACCCCTCATGTCACTACTCGATTTTAACAGGAGGAAGGCATAGAATGAGAGTTCTTTAAAAAAAAAAGCTATTGAAGTATAGCCACTCATAGATAAGCATAAATAAACAATAAGTGTATAGTAATAGTTGTGAACTTCCAAAACAAACATACATAATATCATACCAAATGTAAGATAGCTTTTTCAAAAAAGCTTTTAGTGAAACACTACAAAACCAAGAAAAAGAACAAAGTATAACTAAACTGTTTGCTGTCACATAGTGCCAATGAAAATACAAATTTGTGGTACTCTTGGCCTTGTCTTTGTCTTCCCCGAATGTCTCCACTCTGTGAAGCCGGCATCTAGAGTATGAATATGAAAAAGAAAGTAGCATTCATTAACTGTACAAACATGCATTGAAATACCCCAAAGCTTTTCTTACTGTACAGCTCTCTCAAGTCTGCTTTAAGTGATTTCTTTTCTTCTTTATTATTTTCTTATATTTCTATATGTATAGTACAATAATCTCTGATATCTAATTTTCTTTTTTCTTTTCAGTGATTAAGCACAATCATGTCCCTTTTTAAACTTTACCTGAGAGGAACAATGCCTTTTTTAAAAAGCATTAATGAAATGAAACTATACCCAGAATAACTTTCCTCTACATATTCTGTACTTGGCCCTCCTCAGTGCCAAAGTTCCATGAAGACATGCAGATGCTGCATAGTGGATTGCAGGGAAAGTGAAAGGAATTATGTCTATAGGTGACACTCTATACTGACTTTAGTGGTGGATGACACCACTGCTTTTGTCTTCCACAAGGAAGCTTAAAAAAAGAAATTTTCAACCCACAGATGAAGCAACAAGTTTAAACTTGCTTCATCTAGCTGGTATTCTGCAAACTTTCACAAGAGATATTATTGAGAAGGTACAGTTTAAAACCAGCAGCAGCAGTAACTACAGCTTTTTTGGCAAGAAGTTTAAATGATTTACTGTTCAAGAAATCAGTTTCTAAACCTGACCTGGTGGCAATGTTAAATGTATTTATAAAACAAGACCAGTCATATTTAGGACAACTGAAAAAAAGTTGGAAAAGAGAAAAACATGCAAACTTGAACACTGAAGCAACCTCAAGCAATTCTTTATTTTGATGATATATTTTCATAAGGAAAATATTCAGATGATTAGTAATGTATATACCTAAATAAAATCAAGAAAAAGAAATAGAGGGAGGCAAGATGGTGTCGGATTAGGAGGGTACACACTGACTAGCACTCTGGGGACAGACGATTGTGGACGTCTGATGAACCGCCTGATGGTCTGTGCTGTGGGCACACAGAGGGAGAAGCTTGGGTCATCTAGCAGAAGGCAGATCGATGGTGAGGAGTGATCGGTGGAGATTCGTGAGTTTTGAGCCTGCCTGTGGTGGTTAACACAGATGGCTGAGCCTCACCCGCAGGGAAAACGGCTTGTTAGAGCTGCACTCCTCCAACGACAACTCCCATTCCCAGTGTGATGGAGCATACTCTGAGGGAGGGAGGGTTCTGACAGAAGGTGGAGAGGGGTTTTACTTCTGTGGATTTGGCTGCCTGGACCCTCTCATAGCTTTGGGGAGCAGATAAACCAGCTTGAAACAGCGCCAGGCTGAGGGGAGAGGTGAATCTGCTGAGGAAACCTGATTTACACAGCAGCCCGCTGAGACTGAGGCTAGGTCCCAGAGGGGTTGAAGTCTGCCAATTTTATTGCTCTGCACTGACAAGCATCAGAGTTCCTGCTCCCCTGGGGAGGCCAGAAAGGGAAAAGGGCTTCATTAGTTTCTATGAGCCTATTTAGGATCCCCTCAGCGAAGGGGGTAATCTAGCAAAGGACTTCTTTTGGGTCCCTTATAACGCAAAAAAAAAAAAAGACAGTCACTTTAAAAAACGAATTCCTATTCTTAATTTAGTCTAATACCAAAAATCTGCCTCAAAACCTGCAGCTAGAACTGTCTAGGGAAATTGATAAACGCAAGCAGGCTGAGAGGATCTGCAAGGACCCTAGAAAGGACACTTCCTCCTTAGCTTTGTTTGACTGCTTGCTGGTGTGGTTGTTTGGTTTTTCTCTGTTTATTTGTTGCCTCTTGCTTTTCTTTCCTCTTTCACCCCCGCTTTCTATTTTCCTTCATTTTCATTTAATTAGGTGCTGCTAGCTTACCTCTTCTTTGCTGTGCTGCTTCTACAGTGTTCTCCCATTCTCTGTCTATATTGATATTGTATCCCAAGGTATCTCTTATCCTTCCTTCATCTCTCTGCCATCTGCTTTCTGTTGAGATTCTTAGACACCAGGCTTTTTCATTAGTCCACAACTTAAGGGTGTCAATTTCTATTCTATCTATTTTTTTTTTTTACTATTATTAGCGTTTTCCTTTTAGCCCTTTCTTTAC
>JAQZBX010111027.1:0-10320 GCA_029593785.1 Cabassous unicinctus
AAAAAAAAAAATAAAATAAAAAATAAAAAAATAAAACAGAAACACCAAATGCACAAATCTATCCAGATATGTTGAAAGCAGGGCTCGAAAATAGTTTTGAATATATGGTATAGTCTGTGACTGTGGGGAAATAATACCATGATACTTTATCATGATATAAGAAATATTCCACCACCTTTTCCTGTGATGCTGGAGGAAAGTGCTATGTATATACAGATTGAGTGCCTAAATGTTCTTTTGTTAACAGATTCTTAAAAAAAATATGATTTTACAGAAAGAAGAATGTGGCAGTTTGGAGGTGAAACTAGATATAACTCAGATTAGAATGATACTCTCTCATATGCAAATTTGTTGTATTTAAAAAAACAAAATTAATTTTACATTAGTTGGTAAAGTACAGTTTTAAGAGAATGGTTAAATATTTATTGTCATCTACTAAAAAATTTTTGTTTAGAGTGAAAATTTTTTCCACACCTTGTCAATGCTAATTAAAAATGAAACATTTTAGCCCTTTTCAACAGTAAATTTTTAAACTGAAGAGGTTTCTGAGATAATAGTTTTTGTGGAATGACTTTTCGCCATAAATTTTTGGAACCGATTTTCGTCCTGATTCTTAATGCAATAATATTAAACTACACAAATTGGAGAAAATAATAGGAGGAAACCAAATGCTTCTCAGTGATTCCTCCATTTTTGAATAATCACAAATTTAAACCGATTATTCAGAGGAAATTATTTTACATGACTTCAGGATAGTTTACTGAATGGATAGGAGGCTCCAGGGTTTGTTTCAAGAAAACCATTTCTGATGCTCTGGACATCTTTGTGTCATTCTCCAGTGCACAGGGATTGTGATCTAGGTATCTATATATATGTAAGTGTTCTCATGCCATATCGCAATTTTTTAGAAATAATTGAAATAAATTCACATTCATTCTTACAAAGAAAGCAGAATCCACCGATAAAAAAAAAAAGGCTGGAATTCAGAATAAACAGCTCCCAAACACAAAATTTCTTCTATGCCTTGTGAAAGTCTCTTAACACACAGGAGAGAAAAAGGAATGATAAGGACCATTAGGTGAAAAGAGGGAGTCATCTATTCACAAGGTATCATGTGGGAGAGGAAACATTCATAAAAATAAGGACATAGCCCATCAAGCAGAATGTACAGCCCTCCATTCAGTGCCCAGGAGATTATAGAAACCAACAATAAAGAAAATTTTAAAAAAGAACACTTTAGAGAAATAGGTAATCTCAAAATTTCCTGTTTGACACACACCACTTTCTTTCCCTTCATCATTTTTTAGCGATGGATATAATTCATACATGAACATACACAAAATAGTAGTGAAGAGGAAAACACATGATCTTACAATATAAAGAGGCATAACTCCTTACAGGACACCTATGCACACATCTCAAGTGTAACTTGAATAGTGAATCATTTTTTTAAACCTAGGCCATGGCATCTTTCCAACGTTCCAAATAAGTATGAAAGAATCTGCACTTTTGCTTACATTTTCTGACTTCACGAATATTTTTTCAAACAATTCGCTTTCAATGATAAATATTGAACCAATATCTTATTTAATTATAATAAATAAAGAAAATCCAGATGAACAAAGAAGAAATTATTCACTCTCAAAACATGTGTTTACACTACCATATATAAGGGTTTTTCTGGGTGTCCATGAAAAAAATTTTTGGATTATCTATCCATTCCATTGATATATGATCACATACCACATCATGTGGAGAAAGGTAGCAATGAATGGCCCTTTTAAAGGTGTTGCAAACATCTTTAATATAAAATCATTTACTGAAATTGTTATGTTTGACAGAAAAGGTAAATTTTAAATGGGAGTCAAATTTGGTTAGATTCATTACAGTCAATGATAAGAAAGAGATAGTATGGCACAAACACTTATAAAGGGAATTAATTCCTCTGATACATTTGAAATAAATTAAAACAAAATTCTAAGTATTATAAGTAGAACAATAAGACATAATAATTTCTCAAGGCATGAAATACATATATTTTTTACCATGCAGTTTCCATTAAGACATTCATTCTTTCTGAGTAAAAAAATCATCTTTGGAAATTGCCCATTACCCATTGGCAAAAATTCCCTAATATAAGAAGATCACTAGGAAAATCAACATATTTCCAATGAGAGATATTCATAGCAATGGAATCAAAGGGCAGAGGAAGAAATGAAAATAGAATGAGAAACTATTGTCATCTCATTGCATGTCCAATATTATCAATGTCACCAGACACCAGATACATCCATTTTAGTGATGCAGAGTAATTATTTGGAACTCGGGGACATGGAAAATGGCATCTTTGGAAAAGGCAGCAGCAGGAAATTAGGCACAGTAAAAAATAAAAGAAATTGAAGAGTGGAATGCAGGATTAAAGAAATTGGACCATAACTCTCAAAATTAGAATAAAAAGGGAAAAAAATTCATTAGCCAACTCAGGACTATGAGGAAAAATTAAAATACAAGAGCCTTTAACAGAGACACACAACATACACACAAGTTTACAGACATGTTGTAGGCAGGCTTTGGAAAACAGTTTTGAACATAATGCATGGTCTGTGCTAAGGTGGAATAATGTCATGATACTTATCATGATGTAAGATATATTCCATCACGGTGTCATGTGATGTTCAAAGAAAGCTTTATGAGTATGATAATCGAGTGCACAAATGTTTTGTTTGTTTACAGATACTGTTTAAAAATGTGTCTTTATAGAAACAAGAATGTGGCAGTTTGGAGGTGAAAACCAGAAATAACTCAGATTAGGAAGATAGCCTCTGATATCCAAATTTGGTGTATTTACAAAGGAAAAATTTTAAGTACTCGGTAAAATACAAGTTTAAAAGAATGGTTAAATATCTATTATCATCTACTAATAAACATTCACTTAGAGAGAAAAAAATTTTCCACACACTGTGCCAATGCTAATTGGAAATGAAACTTTTTAGCTCTTTTAAATAGTATATTCTTTAAAATTAAGTGGCTTCAGTGATATGAGATTGTGTGAAATGCCTTTTTCAGAAAATTTTTAGAATCAATTTTCTTCCTAATTGTTGATGAATTATTGTTAACCTACTCTAACATGGAGAAAATTAATCAGTGGATACCAAATTCTTCCCAGTGATTCCTCCATTTATTATAATTACAAATTAAATTTATAGTTTAGATGAAATCATTTTACATGACTTCATGATTGTTTATTGAATGGTTTGGTGTCTCCAGTATTTGTTTTAGGAAAGTCTTTCCTGATTTCCTGGATATATTTGTGTCATTTTCCTGTGCAGTGGGATTGTGATGTAGGTATCCATATATATATGTGTTTTTATGCCATACTACAATTTTTTTAAGAAATAATTGGAAATAAAATCAAACTCATTCTTACAAAAAAGCAGAATTCACAGATACACAAACAAAACAATGGATTTCAGAATAAGTAGCCCTCAAACTCAAAATTTCTCCTACGTCTTGTGAAAGTCTCTTCCCACACAGTAGAGAAAAAACACTTGTAAGGTCCATTATTTGACAAAGAGGGAGCCAACTGTTCAAAAGATATGATGAGGGAGAGGAATGGTACATAAAAATAAGGACTTACTCCATCAAGGAGAATGTACTGCCATCCATTTTATGCACATGTGATTATAGAATTCAACAATGAAGAAAAACAAAAAAGGACCACTTTAGAGAAATCGGTAATTACAAAAATTCCTCTTTTAATCACACCACCATATTTAACTTCATCAATTTTTTGAACGATGGGTATCATTCATAGATGAACATACAAAAACTTGTGGTGAAGAGCAAAATACATTATCCTACCAAATAAAGTGCATAACTCCTTAGAGTGCACCTATGCACACATCTCGAGGAGAAAATTGAAATGGGAATTATATTTTAATACTTGTCCAGGGTGTCTTTCAAACATGACTAAAATGTATGAATGATGCCACACTTCTGTGTGCTTTTTCTGCATTCAACAGTAGTTTTTAAAACAAATCTGTTTCAATGATAAATTTTAAAACAATATCCTATTTATCCAATGTGTACATTTCTGTATGATTGGTATATTCACAAAGGCGTGCATTGCTCTCTTCAATCATTATTAAACCCTTTCAATATTTCTACAATAATTATAATAAAGAAAAAAAATCCAGATGAAGAAAGTAGAAATTATTCACCTCTCAAAACATTTGTTGACACTTCCATATAGAGATGTTTTACTGGGAAACCTTGAAAAACATTTTTCTTTATCTATCCATTCAATTGATATATGATCACATAACACCTCATGTGGAGAAAGCGAGCAATTTATGGTCTTTTTAAGCGTGTTGCAAATGTCTTTTATATAAAATTATATGCTGAAATGCATATGTTTGACAGAAAATGTTAATTTTAAAAGGGAGTGAAATTTGGATAGATTAAATAAAATCAATGATATGCAAGAGATAGTATGGCATAAACACTTATATAGGAAAATAATTAGTCTGAAATAATGAAAAACAAAATAAACAAAATTCTAATTATTTTATTCCAGGGGTAACTTTCGGGCATAATAACTTCTAGGCATGAAATAATTTTTTATTATCATGCAATTTCAATTGAGGCCTTTATTCTTTCTGAGAAAAAAATTCCTCTTTGGGAATTGTCTATACCCCATTGGCACAAATTCCCACACATAACAAGATAACTAGGAAAACAATCGTATTTCCAATGAGAGATACTCAGAGCAATGTAATCCAAGGCAAGAGGCAGAAAAGATAAAAGAATGAGAAACTATTGTCATCTCAATGGAAGGCCAACATTATCAAAAGTCAGCAGATACCAGATAAATTCATTTTATGGCTGCAGAGTAATTATTTGGAACTCGGGGACATATAGGATGGGATCTTTTGAAAAAGCAGCAGCAGGAGTGTAAACACTTCAAAAAATGAAAGGAAAGAGAAGAATGGATCCTGGAGAAAAGAAATAGCACCCTAATTCTCAAAATGAGAGTTAAAAGGAAAAAAAAATCCACTAGCCATTTCAGGAGTATAATGAAAAATTATAATGCAAGTCTCTTAAAAGAGACACACTACATAGACAAAACTTTCCAGGCATTTTAAAGGAAGGGCTTGGAAAAGAGTTTTGAACATATGGTATGATCTGTGGCTAGGGGGGAATAATGTCCTGATATTTAAACATGATGTAAGAAATATTCCACCACGGTGTCATGTGATGATCAAAGAAAGTTTTATGAGTATGATGATCGATTGCATAAAATTTTTTTTAGTTTACTGATTCTGTTAAAAAATGAGTATTTACAGAAACAAGAATGGGACAGTTTGAGGTGAAAAGTAGATATATCTTCAGATTAGTATGATAGTCTGTCATATCCAAATCTGGTGTATATAAAAAAGAAAAAAAATTAAACTACTCAGTAAAATAAAATTTTAAAAGAATGGTTAAATATGTATTATGATCTACTAATAAAGCTTTACATAGAAAGAAATAATTTTTCCACACACCGTTTCAATGCTAACTGGAAATGACACATTTTAGCCCCTTTAAATAGTAAATTATTTAAAATTAAGAGTCTTCAATGATATGAGTTTGGTGGAATGCCTTTTTCAAATAAATTTTTGGAAACGATTTTCTTCCTAATTATAGATGAAAAAATGTTAAACTACTCTAACTTGGAGAAAAATAATTGGGGAAACCAAATTCTGATAGGTGATTCCTTCACTTTTTAAGAATCAGAAATTTAAAATGATTATTCATGGGAAATCATTTTCCATGACTTAATGAGTATTTACTGAATGGTTGGGCGGCTCCAGGTCTTGTTTCAAGAAAGCTTTTCCTGATTTTCTGGATATCTTTGTATTGTTCTACAGTGCAGGGAGATTGTGATGTCGGTATCCATATATAAATAAGGATTCTTATGCCATATTACAATTTTTGTGAGAGAATTGAAATTAAAAACAAACTAATTCTTAAAAAGAATGCAGAATCCAGAGATACACAAACAAATCACTGAAACTTAGAATAAACAGCTCCCAAACTCAAAATTTTTCCTATGGCTTGTGAAATTCTCTTCCCACACAGGAGAAAAAAGTCACTTGTAATGTCCATTTGTTGACAAACAAGGAGTCAACTATTCACATGTTATCTTGGGGGAAAGGAATGGTTCATAAAAATAAGGACCTAGTCCATCAAGCAGATTGCACAGTCTTATATTCTGTGCACACGTGATTATAGAATCCAATTATGAAGAAAAACAGAAAAAAGACCACTTTAAAGAAATAGGTAATTCCAAAATTTCTTGTTTGTCTGACACCACCCTCTTTTTCTTCATCAAATTTTTAACGATGGGTATCATTCATACATGAACAAACACAAACTGGTAGTGATGAGGAAAACACATGACTTTACAATTTAAAGGGGCATAACTCCTTACATGGGACATATGCACACATCTCAAGGAGTCATTTTATTGTGAGCCATTTTTTAAAACTTGGCCAGACCATCTTTCAAACATGCCTAATAAGTATGAAAGATGCTGACCATTTGTTTACATTTTCTGACATCACAAATATATTTTGAAACAAATCTGTTTCAATGATAAATATTAGCCAATATCCTATTTACCCAATGTGTACATTCCTTGGTGATTGTATATTCACAGAGGCATGCATCAATCTCTTCAATATTAAACCAATTTAATATTTCTATAATAATTCTAATTAAGAAAGAAAATACAGATAACAAAGAAGAAATTACTCATCTCTCAAATCATTTGTTTACACTACCATATATAGGAGTTTTACTGGGTGTCCTTAAAAAATTGTTTGGTTATGTATTCATTCCATTGATATATGCTCGCATACCACATCATGTGGAGAAAGGTAGCCAAGAATGGCCCTTGTAAACATGTTGCAAATGTCTTAATATAAAATTATAAGGAAGCGGGTGTGGCTCAATCGATAGAGTCCCCTTTACCATATGGGAGGCCCCGGGTTCGCTTCCCGGGGCCTCCTTGTGAGGGCAGGCCAGCTCACGTGGCGTGGTGGGCTGATGCAGCAGGACCTCACAGCAAGGGGGAGATAAGCAGACACAGAATAAATGCACAGCGAATGGACACAGCAAACACAAGCAGCAAGGGGGGGATAAATAAATAAATCTTTAAAAAAATTATATACTGAAATGAATATAAGTTTGACAGAAAATGTAAATTTTAAAGGGAGTGAAATTTGGTTAGATTTAATATAGTCAATGATAAGAAAGAGATAGCAAAGCACAAACACTTATATAGGAAAATAATTCATTTTATATAATGGAAATAAATTAAACAAAATTCTAAGTATTATATTATATGTAAAACATTCAGACAAAATTATCTCTCAAGGCAAGAAATATTTTTTTTTAACCCTGAATTTTCCATTAAGGCTTTCATTTTTTCTGAGTAAAAATTTCCTCTTTGGGAATTGCCTGTATCTCATTGGCACAAATTCCGACACATAACAAGATAACTGGTGAAACCATCATATTTCCAATGAGAGAAACTCAGAACAATGTAATCCAAGGGCAGAGGAATAAGTGAAAATAGAATGAGAAACTATTGTCATCTGAATGGAGGACCAATATTATCAAAACTCAGCGGGCGGGAAGCGGGTGTGGCTCAGTGGATAGAGCCCCCATTTACCATATGGGAGGCCCGGGTTCATGTCCCGAGGCCTCCTTGTGAGGGCACGCTGGCCTGAGCGGTGCGGTGGGCTGATGCAGCAACCTCACGGCAGGAAGCAGGTGTGGCGCAATGGATAGAGCACCCATTTACCATATGAGAGGCCCCGGGTTCGCTTCCCGGTGCCTCCTTGTGAGGGCAGGCCACCTCGCACGGTGCCGTGGCTGATGCGGCAAGACCTCACAGCAAGGGGTTGATGAGCAGACACAGAGAAGACATGCAGGGAATGGACACAGCAGCACAAGCAGCAAGGTGTGATAAATAAATAAATAAAATAAATAAATCTTAAAAAAAAAAAACAACTCAGCGGGCACCAGACACATCCATCATAGTGCTGCAGAGTAACTACTTGGAATTTGGGGTTATGAAGGATAGGATCTTTGGAAAAGGCAGCAGCAAGAGAGTAGGCACTGCTAAAAACAGAAATGAAAAAGAAGAACGGAATCCTGGAGTAAAGAAATTGCACCCTAATTCACAAAATCAGAATTAAAAGGAAAAAAGCCCACCAGCAAATGCAGTGCTATGCAGAAAAATTAAAACACAAGAGTTTTAAAGCAGACACACAACATACACACACGTTTCTAGACATGTTGAAGGCATGGTTTGGAAAATAGTTTTGAACCTATGGTTTGGTCTGTGGATAGGGTGGAATAATATGATATTTTATCATGATGTAAGAAATATTCCACCATGGTGTCATGTGATGCTCAAAGAAAGTTTTAAGACTATGAAGATAGAGAGCATAAATATTTTGTAAGTTTACAAATTCTGTTAAAAAATGTGTATTTACAGAGACAAGAATGGGGCACTTCACAGGTGAAAACTTGTTATAACTCAGATTAGGATAATAGTCAATCATATCCAAATCTGGTGTGTTTAAAAAAGAAAAAAAAGTGAAGTACTCGGTAAAATAAAATTTTTAAAGAATGGTTAATATTATCTATTATCATCTACTAATAAACCTTTACTTAGAGAGAAAGAATTTTCCATGCATCTGGACAATGTTAATTTGAAATGAAACATTTCAGCCCTCTTTAATATTAAATTCTTTAAAATTAAGAGGCTTCAGTGATATGAGTTTTTGTGGAATGCTTTTTTCAAATAAATTTTGGAAAGCAGAATCCACAGATACAGAAACAAAATTCTGGAACTCAGAATAAACAACTCCCAAATGCAAAATTTCTCCTATGGCTTATGAAAGTCTCTTCCCACACAGGAGAGAAAAGTCACTGGTAAAGTCCAATAGTAAACAAAGAGGGAGTCAACTCTTCACAAGATATCATGTGGGATAATAATGTTTCATAACCATAAGAACCTAGTGCATCAAAGAGAAAGTACTGCCATCCATTCTAGGCACAGGTGATTATAGAATTCAACAATGAAGAAAAACAAAAAAGGACCAGTTTAGAGAAATTTGTAATTATGTTTATTGTTTGACTCACACCACCCTCTTTCCCTTCATCAATTTTTTTTAGTGATGGATATCATTCATACATGAACACACAAAAACTTGCAGTGAAGGGCAAAACACATGACCTTACAAAGTAAAGGGCACAACTCCTTACAGTGCACCTATGCACACATCTCAAGGAGGAAACTGATTGTGAATCATTTTTTAAAACTTTTCCAGACCGTCTTTCATGCACGACTCATAAGAATTAATGATGCCACACTTTAGTGTGCTTTTTCTGACATCAAAAATATTTTTAAAACAAATCAGTTTCAATGATAAATATTAAACCCAAATCCTATTTATTCAATGTGTTCATTACCTGGTTATTATTGTGCTCACAGAGGCGTGCATTGCTCTCTTCAATCATTATAAAACCCGTTCAATATTTCTATAATAATTATTTTAAAGAAATCATATCCAGATGAACAAAGAAGAAATTATTCACCTCTCAAACACTTTGTTGACACTGCCATGTGGAGATGATTTTCTGGGAGACCTTGAATAAAATTTTTGGGTTCTCTATCCATTCTCTTGATGTATGATCACATACCACATCATGTGGAGAAAGGGAACAATGAATGACTTTCTTAAACGCATTGTAAATGTCTTTAATATAAAATTATACACTGAAATGGACATGTTTGAGAGAAAATGTAAATTTTCAAAGGCAGTGAAATTTGCTTAGAATTCATACAATTGATGATATTAAAGAGATACTATGGCACAAACACTTATAAAGAAAAATAATTAGTTTGATATATTGGAAATTAATATAAAGGAAATAATAATTATTTCATTCCAGGAGTAACATTCAGGAATACTAACTTCTAGGTATGAAAAAAAAATTTTTATCGTGCAATTTCCATTAAGGCATTCATACTTTCTGAGAGCAAATTTCTCTTTGGGAATTGCCCATATCCCATTGTCACAAATTCCCACACATAACAAGTTCACTAGGAAAACCATCGTATTTCAAACTGGAGATACTCAAAGCAAAGGAGTAAAAGGGCCGAGGAAGAAATGAGAACTGAATGAGAAACTATTGTCATCTCATTGGAGGTCCACCATTATCAAAAGTGACCAGACAACAGATATATCAAATTTTAGT
>JAQZBX010111028.1:0-10321 GCA_029593785.1 Cabassous unicinctus
GGTAAAAATGGATAAAAGTAAATAAATAAATCCTTAAAAAAAAAGTATAGGGGAGTAAGATACAGACTATAGTTAGTAGTAATACTTTGACAATGCTCTTTCATAATTTGTTAACAAATGTTTCATGGCAAATGCAAAGTATTTGTGGTGGGGTGATGTGTGGGAACCCTGTATGATGTTATGCATGTTTGTTTTGTAAGTTCACAATGTTTACTGAACACTTATTGTTTATGTATGTTCATGTATGAATGATATACTTCAATAAATTGTTAAAAAAAAGAACAGCTTATTCATAACCAACTTTTAGACCAATCTGTTTTTCTCAGTTCTCTCATTATATTTAAAAGTAATTACAGGGGAACGGATGTGGCTCAAGCAGTGGAGCGCCCACCTCCCACATGGGAGGTCCCAGGTTGGGTTCCTGGTGCCTCCTAAAGAAAAAAACAGACAACAAGCAGACAAGGAGCAAAAACAATGAGCAAACAGACGAGGGAGCCATCCTGGGTGGATGAAGGAAAGCCTACCTTGTCCCAAACCCCTCCCTCCCTATCCCCATCCCCCCACCAAAAAAAGTAGTTACAAATCCAAGTAACTATTAATAACTCATTTTAATATTTAAGAAAATACCTGAAATTACAAGATATATTAAAAGCAGTCATTAGGAGGTTATGGTTTCATTACAATTAAAATACCACTGTATAGAACATTACTGCTTGAGACCATGTGGCATCCTTTTTTTTTTAAAAATAACATCCTTTGAAGTGCACTTTGATTTGTTGAAGTTGGATTTGATTTTTGAAATCTGCCTCATTTCATCTAGATGAAAGTTATGGTGGATAAAATTTCACTGGGTACTTTTGGTCCAAAGTAAGTTGTAATTATTAAACTCTTCTTATCGTCTTGTGATACTCAAACTGAGTTTAAAGCAATTCCAAAAAGAGTTCCCCAATTTTTTTAATGGGTAACAGTAGGGCAGTTAGAATAGCAAGCTAACCTCTTAAGTTGACTGTTCTAAGTAACAATAATCATTTGGATAATAAATAAGTCTCATTTCTTTGGGTAAGAAGTTGAACTATATAGCTCTGATATCTCTTCCAATGCTCAATCTTTATGAACAAAATCATATCTAATACATACAAACAAAACAATTCCTACACACAATACTGTATTAGGAATGGGCAGCTTGTAATATGGAAACATCACATACAGGGTACACTTCTTTGAAAACAGTCACATGTTAATTTGTCTCACCTAAAAGTATACTACCATTAAAATTATGATAATTGAGCAAATTCAGAAGCCAGCTTATGAGATCTTTAATAATTATTAATTTAATATTAATGAAGGTGATGATTACTAATGTTACAGACTTATGAGTCTGCAAAATAATTCAAGATAGGTCAATGTTATTAGACAATGAAATAATTCTACCAAATGATACTTCTAACTAACTTCAGAAAAGTTATTACCTTAAAGTTTTTTTAAAAAAGTCATTTCCACCTAAATTCCACTATAAACTAAATAATTTAAATACATGATTAGCTAGGCAAACCCTTTAAACCAATTACTTTTGGAAGTTATAAGAGGATATGTTTTTCTTTCCCCCATGCTGCTTCCTTCTTTTTTCTCTTCCTACTTCTGATCCCCTCAATATATAATGTTAGGAATACAAACTCAGAAATTTACGAGGAAGAGCATGCTTGCTTCACAGAAATCATAATCTATATTGGATAGAGCAGGGGTTCTTAATCAGGGGTCCATAAGCTTGAATTGAAATTCAAAAAAAACATTATTCTTGTGGAGATGTGTTGGTGCGGGTGTGATATAGTTATTAAATAATACACAGTATAGTGTGGACTTGGTAAGGGGTCCATGGTTTTCACCTGACTGGCAAAGGGGTACATGGAACAAAAAAAGGTTAAGAACCCCTGGTATAGAGAAAACAAGGTTAGCATTGAGTAGAACTAAAGTTTCTTCAAATAAAAATTACAAAAAAAGGATTTACAACTAGATTATATTTGGAAAATAGATGACATTTTTCTCTTTATATTATAAATAGCAAAAAACCATTCCATATAAAATTATTTTCTGTTTTCCTGTAATCACATTTTTAATTAGCATCCATTTCAACAGTGTACATGAAAAAAAATTCTAAGCCAGAGGTCCCGAAATAGTTTCTTTTAAAGTGTTTTGGCTAATTCAGTGGCAAAGAAAATATCATGTCTAGTCTCTGATTGGATGAAGTAACAAAAGATGCACAGAAATCATTACTGAGGCTTGAGCAGATATGACCCAGAAAAACCTGTCATTATCTTAGCTATTAGGGTCCCTTCACCCAAAAAGGAAAAAAAAGTCTTTAGTGTACCAGATTCTAGTGAGTCCAACAGCTCAGCTTCATGTAACCTAGCAATAGCCTGAGCCATCTGTAAAACCTGGAGTTATCCAAATAACATGAATAACTTCAGTAATAGTTTGAAACAGCAGCTGGTCTCAAATTAGGATGAACACCCAATCTTCAGTCCAAGCTTCTAAAACACATAATAACAAGTCCAGGAACGTGGCCAAACATAATCCAGAAACTTGGGCTACAAAGGAGAAAAAAAAAGAGTGGAAGAATACTTTAGTTGTGTGCATTGTATATATGGAGTATGGTGGTAGATTAGGGGGTGTTCATTATATACTGTACATCTCTAAAATGTCTCCTAGCATTTCAATGACCTTTACACTATAAGCAGCTCACTAATTCAAAAGGTGTTCAGTAATTTTATTTACAATACAGATTTATTCAATTTAGAAATTATGCATAAAACTTCTGAAGTCTAGTAAACTCAAAATTACACAACTGCATGGACTTCTGAGCAAATTCCAAACAGGCACTACCTTCCCTGTTTCCTGCCTTGCCTGTTTCTTTTAGTAGAGTCGTACTTTTAGCAGCCCAAAATATAAATGGTGGTAGATGGTGGACGATGATAAAATATATACACAAATTACATTAATACATGGTTTAAAATTACTGAATTCCTAAAGAAGGAAGAAATGAAGTACTATGAAAGTTCAGAAGCAGGAAAGAGGGAAGAGAAAGAATTTGATAAAGCTTCTTGGGAGATGTGCCATCCAAATGGGTTTTGACAGGAGAACAGAATCTGTCTACATGGAAGCTGAGTGTAAAGAGAAGCATAACTAGAGACAATTATGAGGAGTCCAGAGTCCAGAGCAGCTAGTTTAGTTTTACAAAGGGGATTAGTAGGAAATAACATGGAATATTATGGGAAGCATAACAAAAACAGGGTACAAAGAAAGACAAGAGGCTTTGGAAGAGAAAGTGATTAATTTGATTTGGGGTACCTTTAGTTTTAGGTGCTTGTGAGATATACCCTGGCAGATTTATCAAGAGGTCAGCTAATTTAGTACTATAGATTTAGATTTAGAAGTCATCCACATGTAGCAAAAATGACAGCCCTAAGGCTGAGACTCATACAAGAGAGAAAAACAAAAACAGAAAACAATATGAATTAAGGGAAATGGGACCTAAGGGTAAAGACATACCTTGTTTTATTGAGCTTCACTTTATTACACTTCATAGATATTGCATTTTTTACAAATTGAAGGTCTGTGACAACCTTGCATTGAGCAAGTCTATCAGCGCCATTTTTCTAACATCACGTGCTCACTTCATGTCTCCATGTCACATTTTAATTAAGGTATATACATTGTTTCTTTAGAAATAGTGCTATTGCACACTTAATAAACTATAATATTGTGTAAACATAACTTTTATAAGCACTGGGAAACCAAAAAATTCATGTGACTTGCTTTATTCCAACATTTGCTTTATTGTGGTAGTCTAGAATCAAACCTGCAATATCTCTGAGGTATGCCTGTACATCAGCATTGTTTGACATTTTTACCAAGAGCAAATTACATTGGAAGGGCCAGGGTAAAAAAATGCATATGTATAGGTTGGTGGGAGCAGGCGAAGGGGCACATGCTATTGGAGAAACTCTGGAGAACACATTTTTAGGAAACAGGAAGAAAATTAGAGAAGACATTAAAGAAAAAGCAGTAAAAGAGAATGAAGAAAACCAAGAACAAGGACAGTACAGTAAGAAAAAAAAAAAACCATCATATTTTTACTCCTTATTTCCCTTCCTTACAATAGTTTATCTTACCCTCCACTACTATCCTTCCCAATATTGCCCACCCTCATAATCAGGGGACAAACAGACTACTTTTCCATTCCAGCCTGACTGATGACTCACATTTTTCAGAGGACAGTGCTGACGTGCATACCACTCTTGAGAATAAAAACACAGCAATATTCCTTGGCACAAGAAAAGAGAAGTCCACATCATAACATTCCAAATTGGACTTTTCCTGTTATCATTGACAATGAAGTTGAAAGTCACTAAAGTTCGAAAGATAATAAAAAATATATAGTTAACAACTGGACTTCATTAAAATAAAAAAAAAATTGTGCAAAGGAGACTATCGAGAGTGAAAAGACAACCCACAGAATAGGAGAAAAATATTTGCAAATCATATATCTGATAAGGGTCTAGTATAACAGAATATATAAAGAACTCCTGGGAAGCGGATGTGGCTCAAGTGATTGGGCTCCCGACTACCATATGGGAGGTCCAGGGTTTGATTCCCAGGGCCTCCTGGTGAAAAAAGCAAGCTGGCCTGTGTGGTGAGCTGGCCCGAGCAGAGAGCTGGCCCATGTGGAGTGCTGGCCCAGGTGGAGAGCTGGCGCATCAAGATGACACAACGAAAAGAGACACAGAAGAGAGACGATGAGAGATGCAGCAGATCAGGAAGCTGAGGTGACACAAGAAATTGAGCAGCCTCTTTCCACTCCAGAAGGTCCCAGGATCAGTTCCCAGTGCCGCCTAAAGAGTACACAATCAGACACAGAAGAGCAAACAGAGAGCAGACAGTGAGCACAAAAACAGTGGGGGAGGGGGGAGATAAATAAATAAATAAATCTTTAAAAAAAAAACTCCTACAACTCAACAATAAAAGACAAACAACCCAATTTTAAAAAATGGACAAAGGTTTTGAATAGACATTTCTCCGAGGAAGATATGAAATGGCAAACCAGCACATAAAAAGATGCTCAATGTCATTTGTCATTAGGGAAATGTAAATCAAAACCACAATGAGATACCACTTTACACCTACTAGGTTGGCCATATTTAAAAAAAAAAAAAAAAAGGAAACTAAGAAGTGCTGGTAAGGAGGTAAGGGTGTGGATAGACTGGAACCCTCACATATTGCTGGTGGAACATAAAATGGTGCGGCCACTCTGGAAAACAGTCTGACAGTTCCTCAAAAAGTTAAAAAGAATTGCCATATAACACAGCAATTCCACCCTTATGTATAGGAGTGAAAACAGGTATTCTCACAACTACTTGTACACAAATATTGATAGCACTATTCACAATAGGCAAAAGATTGAAACAACCCAAATGTTCACCAACAGAAGAATGGATAAACAAAATGTTGTATATCCATATAATGGAATATTATTCAGCCATAAAAAGGCATAAAGTACTGATATGTACAACAACATGGATGAACCATGAAAACATTATGCTAAGTGAGAGAAGCCAGACACAAAAAGCTACATAGTGTATGCTTTCACTTATACGAAATGTCCAGAATTGACAAAACCATAGAGACAGAAAGTAGATTAGTGGTTACCAAGGGTTAAGCAGAGGTGGGGAATGGGGAGTGACTGCTTAATAGGTATGGGGTTTCTTTTTGGGGTAACACAAATGTCTTGGAACTAGATAGAGGTGGTGGTGAATGTACTAGATGCTACTGAATTATATACTTTAAAATGGCTAATTGTTAATTTTATGTTACATTAATTTTACCTCAGTTTTAAAAAAATGCAAGCAAGATGCTGTTAGGAAGAGAGAAATATAGACCTGGCAGTCAAAAAACAAACAGACAAACAAATATATATATATAGTTAAAAAATAATCTACCAGGAGATGAGTGACCTCAGACATCAGCTGTCATTATTTAATAATCACAGTGAGCATCAAATGTTCCCAAACAATTCTGGCCACTGTTTCTATAAATAAAAATGGAACTTCACAGCTGAAGTTTATTAATCAGTATTTAATAGGAAATCCTAAAGTATTCAGAACAGGTGAAAATACATTTCATGGATTATTCATATTCTAACTTGTCCCTTCTCACCAACCCAAAAAATGATAGTTTCCCAGAGTGGAAACACTGAATGGGACAATTGTTTTCTAGAGGTTACCTAGTTCATTTCCCTATTTCAAGGTGTAAACATCTTAAACCAAGTTGTGTATAATTATGCAAAGTCAATGTTCTTACCACCTGATAAACACTGGTTTGTACTTACTAGCTAGTTTTCTACATTGATTTTACAGTTTCATTTTTGTCTCATTTTCTCTTTTAGCATAATACCCAATACTCACAGCATGTCAAGATACTTACTTCCAAAGAATATGAAGAGCACAAAGAGCACTGGATAGAAAAGGTTAAAGCAAACAGTGGTGACATATTCGTGCACTGTACCAGACAAAACAAAGACAGCTAACATGGCAGCAGATTTGAACTTCTTAGAGAGAAACTAGGGAAAAAGAGAAAATGTTAAAAAGTAATTAAACATGGATTATATAAGACTTATAATTGTCACATGCTAAAGGCACCTATTTGATTTTATATTATATATGATTTTCCAAGACTACTCCTTGGATTAACCCACATGTATTTTTTAAGAGTTCAAAAAACATATTAGCTTATAAAATCATACTTTGCTAAAAGGAAGTCTTTTCAAAAACATAAATGTTGAAAGATCTGGGCAACTTTCCAAAAATATTAACATATTTTTAAGTCACTATGATGAACAAAACCATTTTCACTTACACGAAATGATGAACAAAACCATTTTCACATAAAACTGCAACACATCAGATCTTAATTTTTAGAGTAACAATTATGATAGATAAGGCAGGCATTCTCTCCATTTTTATAGGTAACAAAACTAAGGCTTAGAAAGGGTAAGGGACTTGCCTCATCTATATGTGAAACTACTTCTTATAAATGATAGAACTAGCAATCAAATTCAGTGCTTTTTTCATCACAACATGTTGTCACTTTGCCCAAAGGTGCCTTTACCTAATAATTAAGAACTATAATCTACAGACTCCAGAGATACTCAATCAGCACATTCAAGATAACATTTTATCAATTCTCAAAGACATATGTCACTATAATTCAACACACAGGAGTTTTTCCAAATAAATAAATGCCAGAGGGAGATTATTTGCTGGCAATGAGATACGAAAGAAATGATTCATTATTGGTGAATCATTACTATACCTCCAAGGCCTCCATGTAAACTTACTTTAAAAACATGTAAAATAAAATCCAGAGCAAAAATATGGTATTAGACCTAGTAATATATATAGTTATATATATATATCTAAGCAGTACCATTCAAAGCAGAGGGCTCTTGGAGGTAAAATCTCACAAGAGAACCAAACACAAGATACTATCATCCTCTATCTATGAGCAATTAAATATAACTTCTTCCAGCTGCACAATACAAATACTTGTTGGAAAAGAATCTCCATTTCTTAAATAACAATCAAATAATTCTTGCTGCTTACACAGAGAAAGTCCTTATAAATGTAGTAATATAGCCAGTCATGGACCACCACATTCCATGTCCTGAAATAGTTGGAGAATGATGTAGAATTCCACCAATCCTGAGGAAAAATTAAAGATATAGGAATAAAAACAAAGAACCAAACCAAAATATCTGCATATTCCCAAAGAATATACATATATAACATAGTACCCAAGCATGTTATAATAAATTGTTAGTCCATATACTGATTACAGAAAATCTGGAAAGGCATTTTGGTTACCACAAAATAACTACTAGAGCTAATAAACAAAATGAGCAAAGTTGCAAGGTATGAGACTGACATACAAAAATCAGGTGTGTTTCTATCCACCAAGGAACAATCCAAAAAGGAAATTCTAAAAGCAATTCCATTTACAATAGTATATAAAACAATAAAATGCCTAGCAATAAGTTTAACCAAAGAGGTGAAAGACTTGTATACTGAAAACAAACATTGTAAAAAAAAATTAAAGATGACCTATTTAAAAAGAAAGATACCCTATGTTAATGGATTGGAAGAATTAATATTGCTAAGATGGCAACACTCAACAAAATGATCTACAGATTCAATAAAATCCCTATCAAAATTCCAATGGTCTTTTTTGCAGAAATGGAAAAGCCAATCTTTAAATTCATATGGATTTTCAAGGGGCCCAGAATAGCCAAAACAATATTGAAAAAGAAAACAAAGAGGACTCACACTTTCCAACTTTAAAACTTAATACAAAGCTATAGTAATCAAAACAGTGTGGTACTGGCACAAGGATAGACATATAGATCAATGGAATAGAATTTAAAGTCCAGAAGTAAACCTGGACATCTAAGGCCAATTGATTTTCAACAAGGGTTCCAAGACAGGGAAAGCATAGTCTTTTCAACAACTGGTGCTGAACAACTAGATAACCACAAGCAAAAGAATGAAATTAGACCCCTATCTCACTTCATATACAAAAATTAAGTCAAAATGAATCAATAACCTAAACATAAGAAGTGAAAGTATGTAACTATTAAAAGAAGACAGGGATAAAAGTTCAAGTCCTTGGATTTGAGGATGAATTGTTAGATACGACACCAAAAGCCCTGACAACAAAAGAAAAATAAACTGGACTGCATCAAAATTAAAAAGTTGTATACATCTAAAGACATTATCGGGGGCGGATGTGGCTCAAATGGCTGGGCGTCTGTTTCCCATATGGAAGGACCTGGGTTTGATCCCCGGGACCTCCCAGTAAAATAAAGAAAAATATAGAAGGTGCGTGGGCACACCGTCAGGTCCCGTGAGCAGGTGAGCCGTCTGGCCCTGCTGAACCATGCAGCAATATGATGACGTAACTGGAGAGAGACGCAGGGGAGAGCCCAGATGAGATGCACCAAATAAAGCAGGTACTGAAGTGGCGCAGGTGGCAGAATGCCTCTCTCCCACATGGGAGGATCCCAGGATCAAATCCCAGTGAAGAAAGGAGGAGGATGAGAGGAGGGCAGGAAACAGACAGAGAGAATTGCCCAGCGTATGGACACAAAAGAACAGCAAAACCGGGGGAGAAGGGGGGGTTATGATGGATTTTTTAAAAATAAGTAAATAAATCTTTTTTATTTATTAAGTAAATAAATAAATAAATCTTAAAAAAAAAAAAAGACATTGGTGAGGAAAGGGGGAGGAGGTTGGGTATATGAGAGTGTCTTGTATTCGGTGTGTGACTTTGCTGTGAACTAAAACTTCTTTGAAAATTAAATGAAAAATAGTGAGACACTGGGGAGTGAGAGGGGAAAGGTGCCACGGTACAGACTGGACACCATATATTGCAGTGATAAAAGGCAAAATGTCAAAAAAAAAATTTTTTTTTAATTTTTTCTCATTTTTTGAATAAGCCAATCCTTTAAATTTTTAGTGTTTTTTTTTCATGTATTTTATCTTACATTTAAACATCATTATTATTTCATTTTCCTATTAATTATATTTGGCTATTGTATTGGCTTCATCTTTAAAGAAGCTTTGGCTCACAGAAGGGTTATAACTGGGACGGGAGAGGATCATTGGTAGGGGGTGTCAGGGATGGGGGGTGCATGGGAGGAAGTTCACCTGAACATACATAAAAGGTATATAAAATTATTCAAATGCTCACAGGGCATGGTCACAGTGGGTGGAGAACCACTCAATAAATGAGAGAATACTGAATTCCCATCCTGGAGAGCTCTGCCACATTCTCCAAGGGAGTAGCAACAGTCCCCCAAGTGCAGGGGCAGTGTCTGGCATAGGAGGATGATCCACTGATGGGCTCTTGTTATTGATGACTAGCCTTATGAGTTCTTGAAATTGAAACTTAGCCTATTGTTATAGGGTGCCTAAGGGTTGCCTCCTGAGAGCCTCCTTGTTGCTCAAATGTAGCCTCTCTCTAAGCCAAACTCAGCATTACCTTCCTCCCAGTGTGGGATATGACTCCTGGGGATGAACCTCCCTGTCAACGAGGGATTACTAACAAGTGCCAACAGGCAATACAACTGGAAAAAGACCTCAAATAAAAGGGGGAAAAGGTAAAGACAAATGAGTTCATATGGCTAAGAGACTTCAAAGTGAGTCGGGAGGTCATCCCAGAGGTAATGCTTATGCACATCTCAATAGGACCTCGTAGGTTTCCAATGTGGATA
>JAQZBX010111029.1:0-10321 GCA_029593785.1 Cabassous unicinctus
AAAAAAAAAAAAAAGAATTCAACCTGGAGATTGTGGATTTGTCTTTTCTTTGGCTACTATACACAATCCAGCACAAGGACAAACAGAGAGCCAGTTAAGTGAGCAAAACAATCTGTGGGACATTTGGATGGAGGCCATGGGCAATGGGGACAGTGGGTACATTTCGGCATGTGATCATGTGTGGCCCACATGTCAAAGGAGCTGGCTGCTCTCAGGCTCTGAGATGATGGCTTTCAGAACACACATCTGCTAATAAATTCATGGGGTGGGTCTTCTCATTTTAGCAGCAATTTAAATCCATGGTGAAGTTGAAGGAGTATTTGGTTAAAACAGCTGGCCAGTGAAATAGGACCTGGGGCTGCAAGTGGTGTGGTCATTCTCAGAGTCCCTTTGTAAAACGGGAACTTAATAAATATTCTTCTTTTCAGGAGATAAAAGAAAATCTAAACCCACAAATAATACAAATTTCAGAAAATTTCTAGTAATGCTTTGAATAATTATATGGTTTACTTCTGATCCCAGAGCTATCTTTGACTTCATGATTTGAAGCCCATGCAGATTCTGAAGCTTCATAAACATTTCTGCAGTGTCACCAAAACTCTGAGCCCCTATTAACATGTGGCTATTAAAATTTTAATGCAAAATAATAAATTTAAAAGCAGCACCAGGAAAAACCCATTCCACTGAGCATGTTAGTCTGGCACTTAACTTGGGAGGGTGGGAGTTTTCACCTGACATTCACATGGATTGTGATGTCAAGTATTTGGCCAATGAATCAGATTTTGTGCCCTAAATGATACTAAGTGATATAATATTTATTTTTGCTTGGCTTTACTAAATTTATGTGTGAAAGGAGATACTTCCTGGTCTTTGAGATCCACAAAATAAATTAGCATAAGGGGCAAGCCTATTTCATATCAGACCTTGTAGCTAGTTTTGTATATAAATGTTCACTTTATTTTGGGGGAAAAGGAGGGAAGAAATAGAGAGGAGATAAGGGGAAAATACAAGATAGGAGGTGATCTTTCCCTTACATATTTTCTTGACAATCAAATTTAATTTCTTTTATTCTTTTTTTTTCCTTTCTTTACTATCATCACCAGCTCACATTTTTAAATAAGGCATTTTAACATAAAACATAGAAAGGGCATAATTTAGAATAAAATAATCCTTTCTTGAGAAAGACTGTTCTTTATTCTGAGATTATAACAAAATAAGAGAAAATCTACTTAATTTTTTGAAAGGCAGACAAACTTCAATATAAAATTTCATTTTTTGGCAATTACATCATACATATATTGTCTATAATATGCATTCATAATTATTCTCAAGACACAAGCTGGTAAAATAATCCAACTTGGTTTTCAATCACTGTCATTGCTAAAAAATTTCATTTCACTCAATTTGGAATGTGCTGGGCAAACTGAAAGAAGCCAGAAACAAGAGCACGCAAATCCAGTTGCTTTTCCTTTCCCAGAGCCGGGAGTAGGATGAGCAACGGGACACACGGAGAGGCAGGGTGCTGGCTGCTCTCTGCTTCCTGGCCCTACATGCCTCCAGAGACCAGAGACCAGTGCAAACAGCCCCATGAACAGCCTCGTTCAAGACTAGTGGCTTTCTGTGAAAGATGCTTGCAAACAACTTTATTTTTTTCCCCCTGAATTTTAGGCCTCAAAAGAAATCCACGTGCCAAAGCTGAATAACTGCAATAATAAGCAAAATTAAAATTCCATTCCTGAATACCACTACTTTGTACATTTCCAATAAATACTGGGTATTTTCTTCACAACTAAGTAATAATACAGTCAATTTACCTTAAAAAAAGCCTCGGTTCAGGGTCTACCAAGTACTTTTTAAAGCCACAGATCAGTATAAATTATCAGTGATGCAATTAATTTTGATTTACTTTAGCCTGAATAAACCATGGTCTTTTTTATCATCAATGCCAAGAATAAAAGCCACTTCTGAAAACTACACCCACAAATCTTTGGCTGAAGGCCTCTCTTGGCAACTCTCTTTCCATTCCTCTTTTATTTTCATCAAATTGGGGAGAACTATGGCTATTTCTGACACCTGGTTTTCATTGCTAATTTGACATTCGTGTCAAAACCAATGAACAAAACAAAGAAGTTGCATTTTATGAGGTTTTGTGGTACAAAACTACAAATAGCTCTTGAGTTTTCTTGTCTTGCCTCCTCTGGAAGTAAATTAAATGACTTATTTGAGGTTTCAACCTAAACTGCTAATGAGATGATGTACCACTCTCCCCATAAACTGGGAGGAGTTTTAAAACTGAAGGGGAAAAGAAGTTACATTTACGGTATCTAGAGTTTTGGTTCCAGTTTCCTTAATGGCTGGGAGCACAGTGTGCTGGTTGAAAGTCTACATTGTGGCGGCAAACTCCTCATCTGATTTACTAGGTGTTTACGCTTGGACAAATTATTTACCCTCTCTCCTCTTCGGTTTCTCATTTATAAAAGAGAGGTAACCCTAACAACTACCTCCTGGGGGTACTGTGAAGATCTCATTAGATAAACACATTAAAAGCACTTGGCCTAATGTGTGCCCTATCAAAACAACTCGATATGCCCAGAAGGCATTCAGAGGGATGGTATTTCCAGGGTTGTTGGCCCCATGCTCCTGACCCTCACCCAGGAATGATGAGACATTGTTTATAAACACGAGCCATCTGACTGGATAACGCCCATGTAAGAGGTCATCTCTGGGGGCAACCTCTGCAGCCACAGATGGGCTACAGGTAGGTATCTAAATCTGAGATCAAAAGTCTTTGTTTCCGAAGAAACGAACTTCTTTGATGCTGCCATAACCTTCCACTTAGCTGAGCTCTTTTGACAAAGTCTTCTTGGCTAAGAACAAGTGACTCCCAGTGAGTCTAGCACTGGGGTACCCTGAAGGCCTCTGGCTAATGATGCACTTGGATTGAGAAAGGGAAGGGGAAGCAAGTGAGATGGTAAAGGACTCTTGATGTAAGAGGAGGTCTCGAATGGGGAGGCTTTGTTTATGGCAGGAATGGCACATAAATGGCTCCAGTGCCACTTGTAACCTACTCTGTCCATGACAGGCATCGCTAATCGAGCACAACTCTCTTGCCTGTGCTGCGTATGGATTCCAGTCTTAGAATCACCAGTCAATGAAGGTGACACATGAGCTGAAAGCTATGTGCCATCTCTGACTTATACAAATAGCCACTGATATCCCAGACCAGGCATATCCTAACTCATCTGGTATATGCATTACCCGTTCTCAAAGAATCAGGAAGCAGAGAGGGCAGACAATAAAGATAATACCTGAAAGAGAAAGCTGAGTATGTCTAAGAAAAGTGTGGTTAAGCACATTCTGATAACTTGCATCTATTCATGAATGGAACAGTAAGGACAAATGCAAATTCAAATTTACTTTCGCGTATATGTGACTCACACATACAGAGTAACAGTCAGAAAGCTAGCATTGTTTGGGAACCGAGTCAGTTCTTAGACTTAGACTTAGAGAAGCTGTCCCTTCTCTAAGTATACTTCTGTGGATACCACATGTTTAAAGACTTCAAGTTGCATGGGCCCTAGCGGGCTGGTTTATTTTTCCTTTTGTTGCAAGAGTTCATTTAGAGAGTGTTTGGTTCTCTCTGTTTCCCAGGAGGCTGGTACCTGATAAATAATTTCAGATATGTAGTTATTCAGCTTAAGTGCACACACCTAAGGAGTGAATGCTTTTTTTTTTTTTTAATCAAAGAAATGTGAATTTCTATGGCTCTGCCTCTTCCTGCTTAAGAGTTAACTTAATGAATTTGTGAATGTTAAAAATACTTGGTAAACCATAAACTGCATATAAATGTTGGGTATGAAGAGGATGTGAGGGTGTTGATGATGGAGATAATTTAAATTTTTATTATGATTTTATAAAAACACGCAAAATGATTTATTAGTCAGATTAGACAATTAGTAGACAGATTAGTATGATGGACTTCCATATTAACATTTTGCTATCTTTTGTAAACCTTTTGAGAATCATGATTATTGATCATTCACATATTTCTACATCCTGTGTTCTCATAATCACTTGAAAAATATATAAGGATTTTAAGAATTGAAGAAGGGGAAAAGAAAAGAGAACGAGGGGAGAAGAAAGAGGAAAATTATCAACAGAGTCCCTGGGAAATACCTAACAGACTCAAAATTGAGTAAGATGGTTAGCAGCATAAAAGCACAGTTACACACACGTACATGCAGCTAAACTATAATCTTGCAAAGTTTGAGCACTGTGGCATAGAGTATGTACTGTTGAATGCCGCTGAAGGTTTATTAATTTGGAAGGTCTGAACCAGCTCTCTCAGGTTTGGAGATGTCAAATGATGTGCTGCTTTGCATGTCATAGTGGTACTTCTGGTGTTAGTGAGGGAGAAAGGAATGACACAAAGCTACTATTTGGTAACGCCATGAAATGAATCTGTATTTTACACGATCTCCCGCCTCCGCCCCCCAACTCCACCCCAAACACAACCCACAAACTGGGAATTTACAGATTATTTGAAGAAAAGAAAATAAAAAGTAGTGTTTTTGTTTTGTTTTGTTTTTAAGTTTTCAAGAACTTCACTGTACTTAACTGCTAATGAAGTGCCTCTGGTCAGCCTTCATATGCATGCCAAAGCACGCGCTAATCCTTTGCATCAGTTGGTTCACAGACATACATGTGCCCCATGATCCTGTTTATCCTGCTGATTTATTTAGCACAGCTTTCCTTCATAGAGTACAAGCTCTCATTTCAAGCCAGCCAACCTGATTATCCCAAATCCCTAATTAGTGTAATTAAAGCTTTAATGGATTGCAGCCAGGATGTAAACCATGCAAATCGTCTTTAAAACCCGTCCCTTGTTGAGTGTGCGGGAGCAGCCCAGCCACAGGGCTTCCTGTTGGGTGACTGAAGGCCTTGCCGCCTGTGCACCCAGCACCCAGGGCGTTTTGGAGGCCCGGGAGCCTCTTCCACAGGCTCACACTTGCAGACCAAGTGGCTGCCCAACTGTCTACAGAGGCATGGGCATTTCCAGATGGGGACACCTCTCAGTATTCCAACAGATGCTAGCCTCATGGGGATTTTCTCCTGTCACTGTGCCCTAGGAAACAAGGCAAACTTCCAACATAAAATAATTCAGAGCAACCCAAGAAGGCCCTGTAAAACCCTGCAGAGCACTCTTGTATAAATGTTGCTGCAGAGAACAGCTCAGAACTATTCCAGGAATCTAACCCGAAAGGTCCACAGCTGAAATCCACAGTTGTCTTAGGTGTTCCCTACAAGTGTGCAAACTCATCGTTCTTAAAACGGCTCTGGCAAGTGTTTGCATTATAGCAGCTTCAGATGGATCTTTGGGAGTTACTATCAGTGAGGGGAGAAATGAAAAAGGTCTAACATAAAAGAGCCTTTTCAGTGTGCACTGTGCTAGATGCCTGGCAGCTCTTATTTTATTTAATCCTCACCACAATCCTGTAAATGGATGTGTTGGTTTGAGTCTTTTATGTGGACCCCAGAAGATTATGTTCTTAAATTGAACCTATTGTGAACCTTTGATTAGATTCGATCAGTTAAGGAACATTTGATTAGATTGCTCCAGTAGGGCGTGACCCAGGGTGGGTCTTAATCCTTACTGGAGGCCTTTATAAAGGGAAGAAAAAAGCCACAGTGACAAAGAGAAGCCTCCTGATGCTGATGAACTTTGGAGAGAGAAAAGCCACAGGCCAAAGGCTGAAGCAACAGGCCAGGAGGAGGGAGGAGAGGGGAGAGACGAGCGGACCCTGGTACGTGCCTGATCACCCATAGCTGAGACTGGGGAGAAAGTGAGCCTGGAGGAGAAGGCAGAGACCACAGAGCCGCCATTGTGCCTTGATTCGGACGTTTTCAAAGCCTCAGAACTGTTAAGCTTTTAACTTAATAAATTCCCATTGTAAAAGCCAACCCACATCTGATATATTGCATTGGCAGCCTTTAGCAAACTAAAACAGTGGGAATTATTAGTCCTATTTGGTGGATGAGAAAACCGAGCTTCAGAGGCATTGAGTAGTTTGCCCAAGGACCCATGGCTAGTAAAGTGCCATTGGGAAGATACAACTGCTAGAGACCTGTGCTGCCTAGCACAGACGCCACCAGCCACGTGAGGCGATTGAGCACTTGAAATATGGCAGGTTTGACTGAGGAACTGAATTCCTATTTTTTTTTTTTTTTTACAAATTTTAATCGGTTTAAGTTCAGGGACAGCACATTTCCGTCATCACAGAAAGTTCTACTGGACAGTGATGTTACAGCTGATACAAGTTCAGTTCTGGATATGCTGGGTTTGTAATGGTGGTGAAATGTCCAAGGGGTGTATATAAACAGTTGGAAAGTGTGGGGTCATCAGTCTAGATTCCAGAGTCATCCACCCAGAGGATGAAGGGATAGCAGGGAGAGAGAGGGGAGAGGGGGTTTGAGAAGAGAAACTTGGGGGGATGCCTACAATTCAGAGGGTGGAAGGAAGAGGCACCTTCAAAGGTATTGAGAAATAGAGATCTCATACTTCTTTTTTCAGGCTCAATATTTTATTTTTCCTGTTATGTTCTTAGCTGAGCACCTGAGGAATAAATATATCATTTAAGACTGAAGATCTGCCTTTGGTAACAAAAAGGTACAAACATTTCATTCATTTCATCATTCAGCCACTCTGTGCAAAGATGTCTCTCCATTTGAAAGGCACCAGATTTACACCTTACAGCTCAGAGCCAGATTACACCCTGTGCAGAAAAGGTGAGCAGAGGATATGCCATCATGAGGCTTTGACGCAATGTGCAGGAAGTGGTTCAAAGTCAACTTCAAACTCTCCACAAATCCTCCTTGAAATGAGACCCCAACAACTTAACAAAATAAAGGCTCTCCCATAGGTCCCTGCTGTGAAGGGGACTTTAAGATGCTTTTTGCTGAAACCTCCCTTTCAGTTGCCTGGGGGATTCTTCACGAACATATCTGACCCTGTATTTCTTATTACATAACCAAAGCCACCCAGAGAAAAAGTCTGACCCTTTTCCTTATTGGGAGAGAAAAGTCAGCTCATGAGTCCTTTGCATTAAGGAATTTTACTTTGGTAAGGCCTGACTAATCTCTGTTCAAATGTTTTTTCCCTTGGAGAGGGTGAGGAAACTACTGAGCCAGTCCCCCACCCGCACCCCCACACTCTGCATCCTGCAGAGCGAGAGGAGTCTGGGACTCCCAGTAACTTTGAAAGGAAATTTCTCACCCACCCCAGTAAGTGGAGGTCGGTAATGCAGAGAGGAGGAAGGAAGAGGGGGTAGTAGTGAGGGTATTAGCAAGGTGATCAATGAGGTTGCTCAGATTAAAGTTAAAACAAAAAAACTTGAAATTCAGAATTCTGAAAAGCCAATTAAAAACACTTCCAATTTTTTTCCTCCACCATTTACAGTGGGGCTTTGGTGAATATCCATCGCACACGTGGCCCTTGGTGCACCATATAGGATTTGCAAAAGGGGAAGCCTGGGAATTGGAATGCATGAAGCCTGTAAAGAGAATGTCAGTGTTGTCCATTAAAACTGGAAAAGACTGGAGAAGGCAAAACTTGGGTCCCGTTCTCCCCATCCTCACGCGCAATTCTTGCAGATCATGTTTCTAATCTGGGGGCCGAGTGACACAATGCTCTTACTTCATTTATGCAATTAACCACACTCTCTCGGCATCTGCATCACTCCTTGGGAGAAAATGAGGAATCTGCGAGGAGACATTTTATCTTTCAGGATACCTGGGAGCCTATAGTGCGTAATTCACCACATGGAAGCCCAGCGGAGGGCTCTGAGAATCTGCCTCAACAGGCCTAAGGGAACAGAACAGCTTAAATGCTTTTTTTTGGAGTAACTAAATGGTCTTTCTCTAGCCTTTTTTATTTCAAATTTTCCATCACAACAATGTAATGCATTTTTAAAAACAATTTATTGAAGTATATCATTCATTCATGAACATACATAAACTATAAGTGCTCAGTAAGCATTGTGAACTTACAAAACAAACATGTATAACATCATACAGGGCTCCCACACATCAACACTCCCCCCCAAAATACCCTGTATTGTTGTGAAACATTTGCTAACAAATCATGAAAGAGCATCATCAAAGTATTACTACCAACTATAGTCTGTATCTTTCCCCCTATACTTTTTAAAAAGGATTTATTCATTTATTTATTTATTTATTTATTTACTTTTATCCATTTTTACCCCTCCCCCCGTTTTTGCTGTTTCTGTGTCCATTCACTGGGCAACTCTCTGTGTCTGTTTCCTGCCCTCTCTTCTCATCCTTCTCCTCCTGTCTTCACTGGGATTCAATCCTCGGAATCTCCGATGTGGGAGAGAGGCGTCCTACTGCCTGCACCACCTTAGTTTCTGGTTTTTCGGTATGTCTTGTCTTGGCTCTCCCTTGTGTCACTCTCCAGTTACGTCATCATCTTGCCTCATGGGGCCTGGCAGCTCACCCGCTCGTGGAGCCTGGTGGCCCACGTGCCTTCTGTATTTTTCTTTTTTTAAATTTTTACTGGGAGGTCCCGGGGATCGAACCCAGGTCCCTTCATAAGGGAGACAGACACCCAACCACCCGAGCCACATCTGTCCCCCTGCTATATGTCTTAAGGTTGACCAAAGATATCCAAAGTTACAGTCTTTTCCCATACAGGATGGTCAGATAATAAATCAGGCTTAGTTTATCACCAGCATTCTAAAAACCAGACCTAGGGAGAAAAACTAGGTCTGGGGACACATGCATGGTTTCTAATATAGCGAATGTTTAGCCTACCCTGATTATCACAAAGTCAGGACAGCAAGAATATTCGCATAATGTAATGCATTTTTAAGAAAAGAAAAAATAAAAGGCGGAGATACGTTCTGGACAAGTAGGACAGGTGATGAGAGAGTGGTCTTTTCTCGCCTGGCTTGTCTCTGCTCTCTGCTTGTAGGCAAGGAGGGGCGAGGACACTGTATGCAGTGGCGCCTGGGCAACCTCACGGCGCAGAGGATGCTGGGTGGTCAGCGACCCTATTGGAAACCGCCTGCTTTCTTTCAGGCAGGGTCAGAGCTCGGCTCAAATCCTCCCCCCCGCCCCAGCCCCTTTAATTCTTCCCTGATTAAAATTTCCTGAAGAAAGAGCTCCAGCACATATGTGGGGAGTCCTTTCAGAAGCCTCACTTCCCTTACATTCGATCCAAGCTGACTTTGGCCAGTTGATTTCTGACCTACCTTCCTCTACTATAATTGAGCCTCATTCTTGAGGCTGACCCTTAGCAGGGGCTGTGATGTAGAGATGCAAAAGTGGCACCAATAGGCAAGACCTGTGTCCAGGCCCGGGATCAAATTTTTAAACACGCTGGGCTTCAATGTTCTGTAAAATGTAAAATCTGTAAAATGATGAGAGCTTTATATATTCATTTATTTATTTGCACCTTTGGCCTGTTCTGAAAGAATGTAAGATGGTTTCCAAGGATACATAAAGTGCAATGCAAAGGAATGAATGATAGGAGAAGAAGACAAAAACAAGCGCAGGACATAAGCCAGTCAGCCCAGAATGGGTTTGAAATGAAGTGGGGATTTGAGCACCCCGTTATGTAGTTGCTACGTGGGTTGACTGTTCCCAAAAATACTAGTAAATTGGAAAGTTCTAAACAAATGTAAGGGATTGCTCCCAACATTTTCAGCAGCTGCTGAGAAGCTACTGAGCACGGAAAGACTGGTATGTGCTGTAATTTCACAAGTATTTGTGGAAGTACTTGCTGTCCAGGGGCTGAGAGACGGAGTTATATAGAGATGAGTAAGATAGGGTCCCTGCTCTCCAGTAAGACACTGCTGCTGGCAGTCTGTACAGGGAGTCTAAGGGAGAGCACAAACAATTCTAAAGCAGAACGCGGCGAGCATGTTATGTACGGAATGAGGCTCAAGGCAGAAAAAGGCCATGTAAGGCTGGGCCCGGGGATGTGCTTCAGTCCCGGATATTAAGGACTCTGCGTGCACTCGTCACCCTCAGCTTCTGCTATGTTTATGTCCATATGAATTCTGTGTACCTTTTGTTTCCAGACCACATTTCTGACTTTCTCACGTGTTAAGCACTACTGCCGGGAAAGCAGTCTCCTCGCATCCCTTACTAAAAATGGAAAATCCTGCTCACCAGCCAAGGACGAGAGGGGCGTGTGGCCAACACTGACCTCGCCATTCTTTCTCAGCCTCCCATATAGATGTGCAACGACTTAAAATCAGCTGGACAGTAATAATTAACTTTCATTTTTCACTCAGGG
>JAQZBX010111030.1:0-10322 GCA_029593785.1 Cabassous unicinctus
AATTAGAAATAATAATGAAAAATCTCACGTGATATCAGAAAAATTATAGCAGCATAGGAAGAAAGGAAATTTAAAGAAAATTAAGGATAAGGATTTTAGATATTTCATCATGTATATTTTTAAGACAAATAAAGAAAAATAAAATGTAATAAAATTATCAATTAATTGTTGAACAAAATTGCAAAACATAAAGGAAACAGGCCCTGGCATGGATAGGTACCTCCATATATTTTCCTTCATTTCCTATCACATGGAAATTAAAATCTTTCTCTCTAATGCACAGAATGCTTTATACTACAAAATTGGTGATAATTGAATCAATATATTGATGTGCTTGAATAGCACCATAAAACTTAGACACCTATAGGAAGGAACAGAACAATTTATGAAACAGTATACTTCTGAACCATATGACTGACAAACTTAACTTTTGTGGATGGAAAGAATTTACTGTAAATTTATTACTGGTCCTACACACACATAAACATGCACATGCAAGGACAGCATATATCAAATAATATGAACTACATATTAAATGGGAATACTTGGTGTTCTTGATAACTTTAATAACCTTTATATTTTCTTTTTGAATGCAGAATATCATAAAAAATGAAACATTTATTGGTGACAGAAATTCTTCTCTTGGATTTTTTTGGCCCTGGAAGCTACAGTTGCTGCAAGCTTTAATTTTTATACTGATTTACTTCACAGTCCTGATGGGGAAAGATTTCATTGTCACCACAACATCCTTTTGCTCTTGCCTCCACACACCCTTGTATTTTTTTTCTCAAGGAAAATTCTTATTTGACCCTTGCCTCATCTCTGCTGTTATGCCCAAAACTGTTGTGAACTTCTGAACAGAGTGTAACCCATCTCATTCCTTGGCTGTGTCACCCAGGTTTTTCTGGTGCTTTTCTCAGCAGTTACAGAGCTGTTCCTCCTCATGGAATAATCCATTGAATGCTATGCTGCCATTTGCCATTCTCTGTGTTATGAAGTCATCATGAACAGGGACACTTGAGTGCAGATGGTGGTCCTGTCTTGTTTCAGTAGTGAGCATGGTGGGCATCTTTCCTTTATCTTAATGTGGATTCAACTTTTTCATGTGGTATTCCCCAGTTGCAAAGCTATTTCTTCTTCAGAGCATATATCTACAGAAATAAGAAATAAGAATTCTGCTCATTCTTATTAATGCTGTTCTTGATTTATGTTGCTGTTTCTGCATCATAATCTTTTGTACATCTATTCTGCTATCAGAAGATTCCCTCCATGCAAGGACTGTCAAAAACCTATTCCACCTCCTTCCCACATCTGATATTATTTCTGCTGTTCCTCTCAAATGCTTTCACTGCTTACCTAAAACCTTTTTAGGGTCTACATCATTCATTGAGCTAATTCCAACTGCTTTCTATATCGTGTTGCCTCCTTCCTTAATCTCATCATATATAGCCTTAGAAACACAGCCTTAAATTTGGTCAAGTTGATTAGGAGAAAGCTCTTGAAAAAAGTATACTATTCTTATATTTACAAGAATAGAAGTGTTTTGCTTTTATATGTTTAAGTAAAGGTTTAATCCAAGCTAGTCTATGACAACTCCATGCTCATCAATGAGATTACTCTGAAACATGGTGCTGATCCCTGGCCAAAATGGAATGAAATATACTAAGCAGCTATTGAAGAAGTCATTTTTGGGTCTGAAACATTACAGCTTCTGAGCTGTAATAGCCTCATAGGCTGAACTGTTGTGTTTTTGTTTTGTTTTGTTTTGTTTTGTTTTGTTTTTACTTTAGGAGGCACCAGGAACTGAACCTGAGACCTCCCATTTGGGAAGCAGTTGCTCAACTGCTTGAGCCAGATCCACTTCCTGCTCATTTGGTTTGTTTTTGCTCATTGTCTGCTCATTGTTGTGCTAGTTGTTTTTGCTTGTTTTCTACTTGTTGTTTGTTTGTCTTCTTTAGGAGGCACTGGGAACTGAACCCAGTACCTTCCATGTGGGAAGTGTGCACTCAACTGCTTGAGCCACATCCACTCCTTTTGTGGTGTTTTTATCAAGAAAATAGAATGTATTTGTCAAAGGCCATTTCTGCATCAATTGAGAGGATCATGTGATTTTTCTTCAATTTATTTATGGGTTTACTACAATTATTGATTTTCTTGTGTTGAATCATCCTTGTATACCTGGGATAAAACCCACTTGATCATGGTGTTTAATTTTTTAAATGTGCTTTTGGATTCTGTTTGCAAATATTTTTTTGAGATTTTTTGCATCTATATTCTTTATAGATATTAGTCTGAAATTGTTTTTATTTCTTAGTATCTTTAACTAGTTTTAGTATTAGGGTGGTGTTGGCTTCATAGACTGAGTTTGATAGGATTCCATGCTATTCAACTTTTAGGAAGAGCTTAAGCAAGATTGGTTTTAGATTGCCTTTGAATGATTGGTAAAATTTACTTCTGAAGTCATGTGGTCCTAGGCTTTTCATCTTTGGGAGGTTTATATAGATATTTTCATTCTCTTTACTTGTGATTTGTTTGCTGATGTCTTTATTTCTTCTAGGGTCAGTGTAGGTTGTTCGTGTGTTTCTAAGAATTTGTCAATTTTGTCTATGTTGTTTAGTTTTTTGGTCAACAGTTGTTCACAATATCCTTTTATAAACTTTCTTATTTCTGTGGGGTCAGTGGTAATATCCCCCCTTTCATTTCTGATTTTATTTATTTGGATCTTCTCTCTTATTTTGTCTCAGTCCAGCAAAAGGTTTGACAATTTTGTTGTTTTCAACGAACAAAAATTTTGGTTTTGTTGATACTTTCTATTGTTTTGTTTGTTTGTTTGTTTGTTTGTTTGTTTCTTAACTTAATTTCTTTCTGCTCAGGTCTTTATTATTTCTCTCCTTCAGATTGGTTTGGAATTAGTTTTTTCTTTATTCTAGTTACTCCTGGTATGAAGACAGATCTTTGATTTTTGCTCTTTCTTCTTTTTAAATGTAAGCATTAAGGACTATAATTTTCCCTCTCAAGACTGCCTCTACTGTGTCCCATAGGTTGATTTGTTGTGTTATCATTTTCATTCATATGAAGATATTTCCTGAATTGTATTGCAATTTCTTTCTTTGACCCACTGATTACTTCAGAGTGTGTTGTTTAAATTGCATATATTTGTGAATTTTGCCTTTTTTGTTCCATTATTGATTTTAAGCTTCATTCCGTTTTGATCACAGAAAGTATTTTGTATATTTTCAATCTTTTTAAAATGTTTGATACTGGTACTGTGACCCAGCATGTGATCTATCCTGAAAAAGGATCCATTCTACTTCAACTCTTTGAATTGATTTTAGGATGCTTGTGTGGTTATTATTGATTAGTTTTCTTAAATTCTCTATCATATCAGGATATTTGGTTTATTCTTCATCTGGGCCAGCTCTTCCCATTTCTTAGTAGGGCTTGTAATTTTTTGCTGATGTCTAGGCATCTGAATATGTTAGTGAACACACGGTTATGGTCAATTTATCTCTCTTGCCTAGTGGTTTTGTTTCAAGGCTTTTCTTTGAGTTTTGGTTTAACTTATTCTGAGACTTGCATACATGGATAGTGCATTTGTTAATTTTTGTCCATCTAAAATGTAATATTACTTTGCTGACAATGGAATTATAGGTATAAAACTAAGTTCTCTAAAAAATTAAAGTTAAAAAAAGAATATCTTACTCTAAACAAATAGTTAAACCATAAGATCTTATGGTAAACTTACTAAGTAACTAACTAACTAAATAAATAAATACATAGGTATTGTTAAATGAAAAAAAAATAGTTTTCACATAAAAATTATACCAAGAAATGGAATCCCTTTGATTTCTGCCACTACTTTTTTTGTTCAAGCCCATCAACCCTCACAACCCCACAACAGGGGCTCCCTAAACAGTCCAATTTTGTAAGTGGTCAAGTTCAAATCTAAGCTGGATTATATCACTCCTCTACTAAAACAGTCTGAGGTTTTCCTCTCATATATAGTACAAATTAAAAATAATTTCCTTGAATAGCAGTGTCCATTGATGCAACCCTCTTTCCTTATTTCTTCTCCCACTTATCACCTCCTTAGCTCAGCTTTGCCTGATCTCTTGGGGCTACCCTGTCATCTGCTAGTCACTTGGAACAGTAACACCTTGGAATGGGCTCTTTATGATTACTTCCAATCACATTCTTCCCAGGTAGGCTTTCTCATCTGCTCATCACACACCCCTGCATTGCACCAAAACAAAACTTGTTGATCAGATGCAATGACATTCCCATTTACATCTGGATTTTGACTTGCTGCATTAATTTTACTGAAGCAGTGTTATTGGAAGGCACTGAAGACATGAAGACTGAGTAATTGGAAGTTAGAATTAATTATAGTTGTATCCATAAATGTGCAAGCCACTGACAGAATCAAAAAATATGACATACTGATACAGTAATTACTCAATAAGTTTTTATTATTGGTTGATACCAATTATGAAAACAATTGAGTTAAAAGTAACTAATTTTCCCTGAGGAATCACACTGTTAGATACATTATAATTCTTGGGTAATATTCAAGAATATGGGAGAGCAGCAGCAGGTATAAAATTGTTAAGCCAAATGAGCTCATTGTGACTGCCCAAATAGTTACTGATGAATCCAGATTATGTGAGTATCATATGAGTTTTGAGAGGAATCAACATATTCTACGATCTTTACTTAAATGAAAATTCACAACTTCCTTCTGTTATTGTGGTCAACTGTAATTTCACTAGTCCTGAATCTCAAAAGATGGCTGGAACCTTCATGTGAAAGTTTGGAGGTATATTAGCAACTCACTATTTTTGAGAGAAATTTGTTTTACATTTAAAGTAATTGAGATATAAAAAGTAGTTAAAAATCCTTATTTAACCAATACTGAAAATATTAAAATATAAAGGGATCATATTAAAATAATATTATTGGGATTTCTGGGAAGAAGACATCAGAGTAAGCAGGCAGGCCACCTGGATAAAACCATGGCCAGCTGAAGCCAACAGAGAAGGGGACAGAAGTGTTCCTCCCTAGGAAAAGGGAGGATGTGGCAGAAGGAGAATAATGGTTTTTCCTTATTGAATTTGGACAGCAGAGCCCACTTTGGATTTCTCCTGTGGCCAGAGCAGAAACAGGCAAGCAAAGATTGAAGGAAACACCTCTATGGAAAGGTCCACTGAAAAGCACTATCTGCTGATAGTATAGGAAACTGAAGGGAGGAAAACTTCTTTTAGGTGTTTTCTCTTAACCTGAACCCTGCAGAGAAAATCTGTGCCACATTAGTGAGTCCCTACCCCATGAGCTGGGGCAATTTAAAAAACTGAGAATAAATTGAGCCAAAAATGAAAGAAGGGTCATAAAAAAAAAGTAAACACTTGGCAAGAGAGAGAAATTGAACCCCCAAGTAAATTCATCAAAATATTCAGATGCTTAGACTTCAATCAACAAAACATTACAAGCCATACTGGGAAACAGGAAGAGATGGTCCAGCCAAAAGAACCAAACTAATATCCTGATGAATTACAGGACTTATGACAACTAATCAGTGATAATCACACAAATCTCCTCAATCAATTCAAAGAATTGAAGAGCAATATGAATAAAGAGATAAAGGATATTAAGACACTGGATGTGCATAAAGAACAGTTTGAAAATTGGAAGGAAAAGTAACAGACCTTATGGGAATGAAAAACACAAAGGATGAGCTTAAAAATATATTGAAGTCACATAAGAGTAAATTTGAATTGTTGGAAGACAGAATTAGTAATATCAAGGACAGAACATATGAACTGGAAAAGATAGGAAAACAGAAAGAAAAGAATGGGAAAAAATGAAACTGAGTCTCAAGGAATTGAATGACAACTCAAAAATAAAAAGTATATGCCTTATTGGTGTCCCAGAAGGGAGAAAGAATGGAAAAGGGACAGAAGGAATATTTGATGAAATAATAACCAAAAACTTCCCAACCCTTATGAAAGACATGAATATTAATATCCAAGAAAGGCAATGCACAACAAACAGTATATATCTGAATAGATTTACTCTGAGGCACCTATTTTTATTTTTAAAGATTTTATGTGTTTATTTATTTATCCCCCCCCCCTTGCCTCTTGTGCTTGCTGTCTGCTTTCTGTATCCATTCACTGCATGTTTCCTCTCTGTCTGCTTGTATCCCTTTGCTGTGTCATCTTGCTATGCCAGCTCTCCACAGGCAGAGGCCATCAGCTCTCCGTGAGCACAGGCCAGCTTGTCAGCTTGCCAGCTTGCCCCCGGGAACCATTCCCAGGGCCTCCAATATGATAGACAGGAGCCCAACCACTTGAAACACCTACTTTTAAGAATTACATATATCAGTGATAAAGAGTGGATTGTGATAGTCACAAGAGAAAAGCAAAGCATCACATAGAAGGAATTGTCAATTAGATTAAGTGCTAACCTTTCATCAGAAACTGTGGTGGCAAGAAGACAGTGGTATGATGTATTTAAGGCACTGAAAGAAAAAAAAAAACTGCCAGCCAAGTATTCTGTATCCAGAAAAACTGTCCATCAAAAAGAAGGGTGAGTTTAAAGTCTTCACAGAGAAACAAAAACTGAGAGAATATGTTACCAAAAGAGCAGAATTAAAATAAATACACCCAGGGAATGGAGAAAATCTGCTGCTGCAGGCAGGATAGTCCCATCCATCTTCCCCATGAGATATAAGTACCCTCTCAATTGGAGGTGAAGTGGACATCACCATCCCAGTCTCCTCAGGATTGGGGAAAGAGCTTGGACTAGAGTGGGCTTACTGGTATTCTACTATAGACATATTGTGTTTTAAGCATTGGAAGAAATTACAACATTGATGTGGAGCCAGTGGCCACTGCAGGCTCTGGGGGCAGGGAGAGGAAAAAGCAGTTGTAATACGGGGGCTTTTTTGGGACTTGGGAATTGTTCTGAGTGACATTTTCAATGACAGGCATAGGCCATTTTATATCATCATATAACATACAGAACTGTGTGGGAGAGAGTGTGGTCTACAATGTGAACTATGGTCCATGCTTAATAGCAAAGCCCCAGGATGTGTTTATCAATTCCAATTAATGTGCCACACTAATGAAGGATGTTTATGTGGGAGGTTGTGGGAGGTGTGGGAGGTGGAAAAAAAAATCCCTATATTTTTTGTGTAACATTTATGTAATCTAAGTATCTTGAAAAAAAATTTTTTTAATAAAATAAAAGAAAAAGACAGACAAACGGAAGATATGACAACAGAAAGCCAATGGATACAACGGACAAAGTACTTAATGCCTTTATAGCAATTCCATTGAACATTAATGGATTGAATTCTCCAATCAAAAGATATAGGCTGATACAATGGATAAAAAAGAATATGACCCATCTATATACTGTCTACAAGAGACTCACCTCAGATGTAAGGGCACAAGCAGGTTAATAGTGAAAGGTTAGAAGAAGAAATATGTTCCTGAATGCTCAAAAACATTTCTCAATCAAGTGCTTTCTTATTACAATCAATTAAGAAATAGAGTAAATTCCATCCTTTTTTATTAAAAAGTGACACCATAATACATATATAGAACATATCACAAACCAAGTGAGAAGTTGGCATTAGCCTAAACCATTTGCTGCTCCATTTTTAATCTTCCCTACTAAATAATTTCCTAAGCATTGAATTTCCAGACAGAACAATATTCAAATTTGTATGGATTGTTCTTTATTGTTCAGCCTTCATTTTTCCATCGGCAAATCCAGTGGCAATTTTACCCTCTGTTAGTCTTTAAAAAGAGGCATTCACAGGGTTGTTTCAAGTATTACATCAGTAATGCATGTGACTGCAATGGGTAATCAAAAATGCTGTTGATCCTTCATTAATTAATATTCATTAAGAATACTTGTGCTTTATATTGAATAGATTTATGCAAATTTTTCATGAAGGCCTCTGTGCACTCTTATGTAATTCAACCATAATTCTCCCACTACAAAAAATAAAAAATAAATGCACCTGGGCACTTCTGAACATGAAACATATTCTTAGGCCTTCAGAGAAGCACAGCATAATATGTTTCCAGGGAATTCCTCTGTCCATGGTCACCTTTTTTCCTGCTGAGGCTAGATTAGCACCTCCTGTCTGGTCACCCATCTGAGTTGCTGGACAATGCCCACACCCGCAACCAAATCATTCCCAACTGTTCCATGGAGAGTGCATGGTATAAAAGGAGTGAATTTCTTCATTTTTCAGATCCCAAATCTGTAAATTCCTTATAAATTTGGAATTGGTTATATGCATAAATATCTATACAGTGAAAGGAACGAACTTCATATATAACTCTTTCTATATACCAGTTTTTGGAATAAAAAAGAAAAGAAAAAAGATTCAGAGTTAAAGCAGTTCTGCTTTACTGGCATTTTTTTTTTTAATCAAAGAATATGCGATTTACTACAAACAAACAAGAAAAAACTTTTTTAAAATGAAGCATAATAATTTGGGAAGAATACAAATTATATTATTTTTCCAAAACAATATTTCCCTACACATCTTTATTGATCATCCAGAATGATGATAAACAAATGATTAATGTGAAAAATGCAATCCCGCTTTTATTATTCATCAAAAATTGTAAAAGTGAAAATGAAAATTTCCTTTTGTCCTTGGGCATGCAAGACTTAAACCAAATTCTTTCACTTGTAAGCCCTGGACAACTGTTCATGGTAGGTTCTGGAAAAAAAATATATATTCTAAGGACCAGTATGTGCCCTATCAAAACTTAACTGTGAATATGGTTGATTGAGGGGTAGTGTGGCTGCATTACTCTAACACTTTGTGAAGTAATTTGATAGGGCTTCATATTTCCACCAACAATTGTTATAGTCATGTCCTCCAAAATTTTATCTACCATATTATACAATTTTAACATAAAATGATAATATGATAGAAATGAAACTTAAGTGCAATAAGAAGACTATACAAAAGGTATAGTAATTAACTTGAAATTGTATATTTAAGTAATATTTCATTTCTTCACAGATCCCACCTTTGCATAGAAACAGACACACTGCTTCCCTTGTCTTTCATGTTATCTAGGGTGATGACAATGAGATGCCATTGGAAGTTGGGCCTGTTTATTTGGAGACAGGGATTCTTGGAAAGCTAGATGACCCTACAAAAAGGGTTGGTGGGAAGTTTATCCTCATGAAATAAAATTAAAAAGACTGGTTACTATTGGAGGAAGGAGGGAAAATAATTTTGGGTTTGGGTTAATTTAATTGTTGAGACAAAAGTCACAGCTAATATTTTTGTGAACTTTGAGGGAATAAAGTAATTTTAAATATCTTAGTATGTTAAAATAATAATTGTTTCTCAATAAATTCTTGCAAACTGATTTCATCACAAATACTTTTGAGTAGGTGGATTTTTAATTTTATCTTAATTTGAATTATTAAATTATTTTATATTGTCTCTTTACCTAATATACTATGATGACTTTCTTGTTAATTATGTCTCTTAATGTTTCCCCATTATTTTGTTTTGAACTATTTAAAGAAAAGATTTCTCAATATGCAATAAGTCCATATATTGCAATGTTATACTTGGAACATAAACTACCATGTATCATATGTTTAAAAATTCATTGAAAAAATTGAAAAACTTTAAGAAGCAAATGTGAAAATGGAGTGCGGCCACACAGATTTGTAAAAGAAATAAATCAGAACTATACAAATGGAAGCAGATTATTGCTTAAACTAAAGATTTAATTAAAATGAAAATATTCTATGAAAATAGATAATGAGCTTGAAGATAGACATGATAAATTTGTCAGAATATTCTACAGAGTAGAAGGAATTGAAATTTCAGATGCATATACACATGTGTAGGCATGCACACACACACAGAAGACAAAACAAGTTCAGGAATATGGAGGATAAACAAGGAAAGAAAAGAAATAAAAGAGAAGCAAGGAGGTAATGTTTTATTGGTGATAGCTGACATTTCCTTATCAGGACAAAAGTACCTATAGGTCATGTTCAGGATATCTTTTCTTTAGCCTTCTAGGTAGCTGTTTGCCCAATGTATCCTACTTTGTGTATTGGAGATTAACTTTTTGATTGCATTAACCAGTTCTCTGCTCTTGGATTTCTCTCTCCCCCCCCCCTTTATTTTCACTCAAATTACTTTTTCCCCTTGCCATTTCAGTTCTAAAGATTAAAGTGGTGAGCTGCCTTACAAGTAGCAACTTTGTAAAAACTTGGTCTAGTAGAAAAAGTCTGGCTGTATACACCAAAAAAAAAAAAAAAGT
>JAQZBX010111031.1:0-10324 GCA_029593785.1 Cabassous unicinctus
CATTTCCCCCCATAAATGAATCAACATGCAAGTGAAACCTAGATATTTATAATCTATAATGGGAAATTGTAGTCTATAAATAAGCCCTCTTTATCACTCTTCAGCCCCTTTCTCTCTACCAGGGCCCCATGATCTGCTATTTTCTCCCATTTCTCTTCCTTCCCTACCTTAATAAATTACTGCCTTAATTAACCCAGTGTGCTCTGAAATTCATTTCTGCAGCATAAGTCAAGAACCTAGACCAAATCTGGTAACACCATGACCTCAGAGAGGGATTTGGGAAAAAGCAAGCCTAATATGTACAAACTGCTTGCTTAACCAAACAACTGGATTCCACAACCTAGCTAAGTTAATATATAAAATTAGCCATCACAAGGGACAATATTTGAAATATACTTACATGAGCTTTGGTTATTTTTCAACATTTTCATTCCATGAATAACAATCTATGCAATGGTTTCAGGCAAGAAAAAAGACCATGAAAAACAAGAGATGATATCCATCCAAAATATCTGCAAGAGAAACACATCCACCATTGTGTCAATGTAAGCTTCATGGATGTGAAAGCTGACTACCCAAATAGAGATGTCATGAATTCGGCACAAGCATCTGAGTGGAAATAGAGTTGAGAATACAAATTGGATAATGTGAATTTAGGGAAGAAATTAACCTGAACTCAAAATAATACCATGAGTTCCTATGACATTAAAATTGGAATAAGACTGGATCATATATCTAAACTTTAAAACATAATATAGCCTTCAAAATTAATCAGATATTTCTGAGATGAACTCATGCAAAAGAGAAAAATCTATGTGCATGCAGAGGAGCAATTCACCATATGTATGTAAATAACATGAGAAAGATTTTAACTGGAGTCTCTCACTAAATGATCAGCCTTGAATTTGTATGTAGAGAAATTATTGAATAAAATTATGTGAGCCAAGCTTTAACAGCTTCATTTCCCTACTAATGGCAGAGATATCACACTGGAGAGGAAAATATTGAATGTAAGGATTTTTCAGTTTTCCCTCAGATTTCCCCATTTACCCAACATATTTTAAATCCTATGTTTCAAAATCCCTATGCCACCAATGTGAAAATGCCCTTCTTGTCACTCACTGCAGATGGCAATCTACACATTGTCACTCATTGCAGATGACAATTTCCACATTGTACATGTAATCAGTCATATATGCAATCAACTCACTGATGATTAATGTCCATGAAATGTCCTTGTATTACAATTAACCCAATGCTTGCTTGACCATACTGGGCACACTACCTGGTCAAGTTGTCTCATTAGCCTAACCATCACATTCCATCCCTTATTAAATTGGCAGCTATATATATATCACCTTAAAATATACTTATTCTCTAAATAAAAACAATAACAGACATATATAAATATATATATTTCACTTAAAAATACTCAGCTGTCTTGTGTACAAACAGAAATGCACTAAATTCCTCCAGAATAGCGTTCAAGTCCTTTGACATCCTTAAATACTATGACATGAAATTAATATCACTTATGTTATATGATAAGGTAAAAAGGGAAGAAAACAAAGATAATAATTTTATGTACATATACAAACATACTCATAATGAAACAAGGAAGAAATATTCATGAGTCTTACAGTCCTTGTTTCTATAACTGGTCACATGGTCAACATTCATATTTATCACTACTTTCTTCCACAACCCATTCCATGTTCCCTTTACTCTCAGCAAGCACCTCAGCTACCATTGTTCTTTGCCTGGTGGGGTGACCCAAAACTTCATTCCTGAAGATTCTGGGCCATTGCTAGTCCTGCCTGGATTGGGTTGTTGCAGTTTTCCATTGACTTTAATCACAGTGCATGGTAGTACTAAGAGATGCCCTAGTGGATCTCCTGTATTCCAGGAAAAGTATTCTCTACTTCCATTGTGCAGAACCATCTGTAACCAGACACAAACTTTCTCTTCCTCACTCAATTGATTGTAAGGAACTCTCCAAGGGGCCATAGCTGTGGACTTGTGTAGGAGTGGGCAGCCATAGGCATTTGAGCCAGGTCCTCATGTAATATACTTGTCCCTTCAGAACTTGCCCAAGCCCTATCTTCTATGTACTACTGATGGATGTAGGATGTAGGATGACCGAATACCTGAAAGTAACTTGTTTCTCTTCCTGTTGCTAGGACACAAAGGAAAGAATTATATATAAATTAGAAGGTAATGAGATGCACTCTCTCTTCATGCCTGTAGGAATTGGAAATGTCTTCTTCCCCCTCCCACTAGTTATTTGCATAAATTGCTGGAAATAGTGGGGTGGAATTGGCCAACAATCCATCCTGGAAGTTTCAGCAACAGCACACACAGGATCTAGGCATAGTAATCATTAATCTGCATACATGATGCCTCTCATTGTTCTGGGAACACACATGATTCTCCTTGTATGTATGCACTTACTGCTAATCATTTTCTAGGCTGCATGCACCCTTGAGATGCTCTATACATTAGCTAGAACCACTCTTTTTGCTGTCTAGCCCCATATAATCTTTGTTTCCCTGCTGTACTGCACAGTAGCTAGCCAACTGGTCATCAGGACATGTGAGTAAATAAACGGTGTAACTTCTACTGGTCTCTTCATGTGGATTTTATTGAATATCAAAGTATTCAGTAGTTCTTCCTGGGCTAGACCTTCCTGCATTACAATTGGTGTAGTTGGCAGGATATTCCAGAGAATCCCATTGGGGATAAGTGGTTGAAAGCATGTCAGCCATTCCAGATACTATAGGGGAGACACTGCAGTACATAGCAGAGTCTGCAGGGGAAACCTGGGGAAGCCATGCACACCTATGTGGTACATGCTTGTCCAGTTGATAAACACTTAGGGACCCATGAGGGAGTTGGGGGACACCCCCATGCACTTCTGCTGGATTAGTGCAGTTAGAGAAGAGAGTAGAGGGATCTTTTATTAGGAAAGAACAATGTGCAGTGGCTACAGCCATTGTGTGACCCTTTCTCCTTGCTTTGCATGATAGTACTAACATGTAGTTAGCATCCAAAGCAAGGGGAAGGTGACTGGAAGAGGGGGTGAGGTTGGAAGAGGATCTCTGACTAATACAAGAGATCAGAAGTAAGATTTAACTAAAAGATTAGAAACAGCACAAGAACAGGTGCCGACAATGATCTGTCAATATGCTTGGGTTAGAGAAAAGAATTACTACTAGAAAGGAATTGCAGACTCCCACCTCTGGCTTAGTGACTGGACTTTCTGAGTAACTAGATAGGAAGGAGATAGTGAATCAGATGTACGAACTATAGAAGAATCTTTAAATCATGCTAAACCACTTGTGCAAAGGAATGCTAAATCACAGGTAAAACATCCCACAGAAGCAGAAGTGCTAACTGAGGCACTTGTCATTGAAACCATACTTGTAAGAATAGATTCTGCTAAAGAGTTAATGGAAATAAAAGGAAAACATTCCAGCAGCAACTCTGCAAAACCCCAGTTGCCTGAATGGTGTGACTGTGAGCTAGTGGGGGTTGATAGAATTAAGCTACAGGAAAGGTAGAAAAAGTTAGAACATTAATGTTCCCTGTTTTGTTTCCATGATAATTCTAATTGCACCTGGATAGGCACATTGATAAAATTAGAGCTGTTAAAGTTTAGGAACTTTTGAACTGGACAATCTTATGAAAAAAAATAGAAAATGCTAGCAGCTTTTGTAATCCTGCAATTAAAAATGTATTAAAGGGGATTGTGGGAACATTGCAAATGGGTTAGATAAGTAAATCTTAGCTCTTACTAAAACTACAAAGAAAAAGTCAGAGGCTTTCATGGGGACCTGCTTTGGGACACAACATTAAATGAGACTGCTTACCAACTCCCAGAAGAGCGAGGGTCAGAGACATGAGGAAGTCAAAACAAGTGATAGTGAGATATTAAACCTCCTGGCTCCTGAGAAGGACTCCCCTCCCCCAATCCTGAGATATTAAGTGAGGGTAAAATTTCTGGCAAATTGTATCTAACAGAGAGTAGAGAAGATGTCTGCCTCCATGGGAAGTGCTCTGAGTCATCTTGAAGGATGCTGGACAGATAAGGAAACTAGGAATAATTTAGGGGTTGCTTACCTCAGTCACTGGAAGGGGCACACAAACTCAGTCCTCAGGGCACACAGACTAGGTGGAGACCCTGGGCCCCTGCTCCAAAGAAGAGTGTGATGGCAGATTCCCAGCAAGGAAGAAGGGTCTGGGAGAGTGGAGAGTGATTTTTTTGTAGTGAGTTTAGCCAGCTGGGACCCCTTGAATATGAGGGGACCCTAACTTGACAGGGAGAGGGGAGGGGTATGATCTCAGGCTGACAGTCACACCCAGCCACCGAGGTAAAGAGAGGGATTTCATCAGAGAGGAGGCAGAGACAGGCAGCTATCAGCACCACTCAAGCAGACTACCCAAGGGAAAAGGGGTGGATAGTCTTCTGAAAGGCTAATTAACCTAAGGACCCAGAATAGCTCAGTGGGAGAATTCCTGCCTAATGTACATGAGGTCCCTGGTTCAATTTCTCACTATTCCTTGAGAAGGGATACACCAGGTCATTAGACAACCAGCTGAAACTTTAGGACAGGGAACATATACACGCTCTTCTTGGATCTCCCTTTTTTTTTTTTTTTTTTAAGTTCATTTTCTTTTATTTCCCTTACTTTACTCATGAAAACCCAGTTGAAAATCTGCAGAGGGCAGGTGGCATGGTGAGTGATTGAGGAACACCAGCAGCCTGAGAAGATCCTTAGGTGTCTAAGAAAGAAGGCTGTTTATCCGTGTTTATTATTATTATTTTCTTTTGTCTCCTTTATAAAAATAAAAAAAAACAAGTTCTGCTGTCTTGTTTCTTGCTTGTTTTGTATCCCGTCTCTTTATTTTTCTGTTTGTTTATTTTTTTATTTTTCTTTCTTTTATTCTTTTGGTTACCGATCTATTCTACCTATGTTATTTCTTTCCACTCCTTCATTTTTATATCTTTTGTTTTCCATTGTTTTTCTTTCATTACATCTCTTTAATTAGGTCTCCAATTTTTCTATTTAAATTTCTTGTTTGAATTTCTCCCTCCTTCCCTTTTTCTTTGTATAATTTCTTTATTTTTACTTTTTTTCTCTCTCTCTTCTCTGTTTTCTTTTCCCTTCTCACCATTACAGCATTTTAATTCATTCTATATATTTGTTTCTCTATTCTGTTTCTTGTTTCATTGTTTCAATTCCATTTTCCAAATCTTATTCCTCTGTGCTTCTTGCTCATGTTAATTTTTTAATTTCCTAGGTCTTGTATGTTTACTCTCCTGCCTTTTACAATTATTCTTTTTGTCTTACTATCTCTTTACTTTTATTTGGTCCTAAATTTCTTTATTTCAAAGGAACATAGGCAGATCTCTCTCACAAAAACCAGCTGAGTGGAGGCAAAAACTGACCTGAGTTAACTGTTTTGGGAACACACACAGTAGGAGGCTTCAGGGCATTGATCTGCAGGGAGCTGGATGAAGAGATAAATTCCTCAAGGTGATGCTGAGTTGATTCTTGGTTACTGTGTTTCCTCTTCCTTAATTTCCCATTTTCTGTATATACTAATTTGTATACCAAGGCTATCTCCTTTCCTGCCCTCATCATTCTATCTTCTGCTATCTGTTGTTGGTCTTATATTCTACCTTTGTTTAATCCCTAATTTTTCTGTTTTTATTTTTTTTTGTACCTCATCTATTTTGTTTTCTTTTATTAACTTTTTTCTTTTTGTTTTGTTTTTTTTACCCTCTCTCCTCATCATACTGGCCTTTTAATTCAGCCTATATATTTTTTTCATTATTTGGTTTCACATTTCATTGTTGGTACCACACTTTTCTATTCCTATTACTCTATACTGCTTTCATAAGTTAAATATTCATGTTCAAGTTCTCAAACATTTCTTTTTCTAGCACTTGCTATTGTTATTACTATTATCCTTTTACTTTTCTTACCTCTTTCAATTTCTCTGGCCCTAATTTTTTCCTGCAAGGGAACATAGACAACAGCAATGAAATAGAATAAGAAGAACAAAGTGACAAAAGGAAAACTTAACACATGCACAAAAACAGCAATTAAATAAAATCATAGAGTAAAGAGAGATGTTAATCAACTGAAGAAACCCATCAACATAAAAAGATGACTAGAAGGCAACAAAAAATTACGAACCATACTAAGAAACTGGAAGGCATGGCTTAATCCAATGAACAAATTATATACCAGGAAGAGGTGCAGAACAATGAGAAACTAATCAAAGCTGTCCAAACAAATATCATGGGCCATCTTAATGAAGTGAAGAAAGAGAATAAGGATATTAAGAAGACACTGGGAGAACATACTGAAGAAATTGTAAACATACATAAAAGATAACAGATATGTTGGTGATGAATGGCACAATCCTAGAAATTAAAAGGCACTGGGAGCATATACCAGTAGATTTGAACAGACAGTGGAAAGAATTAGTGATGAGGAAGACAGTACATTTGAAATCAGACAAATAGTAGAACAGATAGATAAAAAAAATAGAAAAAAGCATGCAGGGACTTAGGGATTTGAACGACAACACAAAATGCACAAACATATGCATTATAGGTATCCCAGATGGAGTTTTGAAGAAAATAATGGCTGAAAACTTCCCAACCCTATTGAAGTAGATGGATGTACATGTCCAGGAAGCACAGTGCACCTCAAAGAGTATAAATCTCAACAGGCCTAATACAAGGCATATACTTGTAAAAATGTCCAATGTTCAAGACAAAGAGAAAATACTGAAAGAAGCCATAGAAAAAGAACCATACAGATAAGGGAAGCTCAATAAGATTAAGTGCTGATTTCTCATCTGAAACCATGGAGGGAATAAGGCAGTGGTATGACATAGCTAAGGTAATAAAAGGAAAAAGGTATAGGCAAGAATTCTCTCTCCAACCATGCTGGCATTCAAAAATAATGGAGAGTTCAAAATACTCACAAGTAAACAGAAATTAAGAGAGTATGCCAACACCAAGTATAGGTTATAAAAGAAGGGACAGATAAGACAAGTTCAGTGAAGATATAGTTGAGTCCAATTCTGTCACTTTCAGGAGCACAAACTCCAAAATAGGACCCACTGGAAAGGCACCAAAGTCTGGAGCTCTCTCCTCTGACATAGACCCTGGGTCTCTCCATTGTCCTCAGGAGTCCCACTATTTGGGGTGATATCCACTTTGGAATTTTCAGAGATCCTACTGAGATGTGCAAAAGTGTTACCTCTGGGTTGACTTCCCAAATCATTTTGAAGTCTCTTAGCCATATAAACTCATTTGTCTTTACCTTTCCTCCCTTTTATTAAAGGTCTTTTTCCAGTCACTCTGCCATTTGGCACTTTGTAGCAATTCCTCAGTGCCACAGAGACTCAACCCTGGGAATCATGTCCTATACTGGGAAGAATGAAATGCATTCAAGTGCTGAGTTTGGCTTAGAGAGAGGCCACATTTGAGCAAAAAGGAAGCTCTCAGTAGGCAACCCTTAGGCACCCCATAACAAAAGTCTGTTTCAATTTCAAGAGCAAAGACTCATAAGGCTAGTCATCAATATCAGGGGCCCATCAGTGGATCATCCTCCTTCACCAGTCACTGCCCCTGCACTTGGGGGACTGTTGCTACTCCCTTAGAGAATGTGTCAGAGCTCCCCAGGATGGGAATTCAGGATTCTCTCATTTATTGAGGGATTCTCCACCCACTGTGACAATTCCCCTTGAACATTTGAACATTTTTATTTACCTATAATTGGTGCTAGAGTTTGTAGGTGTATATCCAAAGACTTGAGTCTTTGGGCTGTCCATGTGCCAGCTGGGCCTGGAACCTCAGTGGAGCTGAAACTCTTACTCCACAGCTGATTGGACTGTCCTGGTATAACTGGTGGGGAGATGATGATGAACAATGGCCATCCAAAGGAATGGAGAGAGCCTGCAGCTGCAGACAGAATAATCTCATCCATCTTCCCCATGGTATATCAGCCCCCTCTCAATTGGAGTTGGAGTGGACATCACCATCCCAGACTCAACAGGATGGGGTAGAGAGCTATAGACTTTAGTGGACTTACTGGTATTCTACCATAGACATATTGTGATTCAAGGAATGGAAGAAATTACAACATCTATGTGGAGCCACTGGCCACTGGAAGCTCTGGGGGCAGGGAGAGGGAAAAGCAGTTGTCATACAGGGGCTTTTTTGGGTCTTGGGATTTGTCCTGAGTGACATTACAATGACAGATATTGGCCACTTTATATCATCATATAACATGAATAACTGTGTGGGAGAGAGTGTTGTCTACATTTTGAACTATGGTCCATGCTTAATGGCATAGCCCCAGGATGTGTTTATCAATTGCAATTAATGTGCTACACTAATGAAAGATGTTTATGTGGGAGGTTGTGGGAGGTGTAGGAGGTGGGGCATATAGGAATCCCTATTTTTGTATGTAACATTTATGGAATCTGAATATTTTTTAAAAAATTAAAAATTTTTTAAAAAAGAAAGTAACATTAGATATTAAATTTGGGGAAAAAGGGAGAGTATGCCAATAAGAAATCTGCCCTTCAAGAAATAATAAAGTGACTTCTGCAGGTTTAAAGGAAAAAACAAGAAAGAGTGAGCTGGAGGAGAGTATAAGAACAACTAAAAAGATAAAAAGAGAAATAAAAATCACATATAACATATGTAGCAATTTGGCAGTTTGATATAGTTATGAATTCCAAAAATAGATCATTTGATCATGCTTGTAATCTGGTCTGTTAATCTTGGCATGAATATGCTATTTTTAAGGATTGCCTGGGCCACTGTCAGTAGGGTGTTGAGTCCCTCCTTAGTGGGTGGGGTCTCAAAATTAAAAAGATATGGTTAAAATAGAGTTGGAGCAGTTTTGATGTTGAAGTGTTAATGCTGGAGCCCAGGGGAGCACACAGAGAATCTTTGTCATTAAGAAGGAGAGAAGCCTTGGAAAAGAGAGGAGCTGATTTCCTGACAGTTCACAGCTGGCCATGTGGAGGAAAAAGAGGAGCTAAGCCCAGAGAGAAATGGAGCCCTGGAAAAGACAGGAACCCAAGAAGCCTGAACCCTGGCAAATGTCAGCAACTACCTCGCTCCAACACATAGCAACAGACTTTGGTGAGGGAAGAAACTTATGATTTATGACCAAGTAACTGTAAGCTTCTACCACAAATAAATGCTCTTTATAAAAATGAACTGGTTTCTGGTATTTTGCATCAGCACCGCTTTGGCTGACTAATAAAACATACATAAACCCCAAGAAAATATGACTACTATAAGTAATTCCTTGAGAGTAACAACACTGAATGATAATGGATTAAACTCACAAGTCAAGATACACAGATTGGCAGAATGGATTAGGAAATATGACCCATCCATATGTTGTCTACTAGAAACCCACCTTAGGCCCAGGGATTCAAGGAGGTTGAAAGTGAATGGTTAGAAAACAATTTTACAAGCAAACAATAACCAAAAGAGGTCAGGAATAGCTATATTAACATTGGACAAAATAAATTTTAAATACAAAACTATTGTAAGAGAAAAAGATGGTCACTATATATTAGTGAAAGTGATAATATTTCAAGAACAAAGGACAGTCATAAACATTTAAGCACCTAATACGGGCTCCTCAAAATACATGATGCAAACACCTGGGAAACTAACTGGAGAAACAGATACCTCTACAATTATAGTGGGGGACTTTAATACACCCTTATCACCAGTAGACAAAACATCTCGATGAGAAATCAGTAAAGAAACAAAACTTGATTAATACATTAGATGATCTGGACCTTATAGACATATACAGAGAACTACACTCAAATACAGTAGGATACACATTCTTCTCGAGTGCACATGGATCATATTTCAAGAGAGAACACATGCTCAGCCACAGGAAAAATTTTAAATGATTCAGAAAGACTGAGATTATACAAAGTAATTTCCCTGACCATTATGGAATGAACTTTTAAATCAGTACAGGCCAGAGAACCAGATTAGGCACAAATATATGGAAGTTAAACAACACAGTCTTAGACAAACAGTGGGTCAAGAAGGAAATCTCAAAAGAAATCAGTAACTGCCTTGAAATGAATGAAGATGACAACACAACATATCAAAACTTAGGGGATGTAGCAAAAGCTATACTGAGAGAGAAATTCATAGTCATAAATGCATATATAAAGAAACAAGAAAGAGCTAAAATTGAAGACCTAACTGAACACCTGGAGGAATTGGAAAAGCAAAAACAAACTAACCCCAAAG
>JAQZBX010111032.1:0-10321 GCA_029593785.1 Cabassous unicinctus
CATATCGTGGTTTTTTTTTTCAAGATTTATTTATTTTATTTTTCTTTATTTTTCCTTATTTTCTTTATTTATACCCACAGTCTTGGTATCACCCAACTTCGTGTTTTACATGAGGTTTTACTATCTTATACAGTCCCATGTTACAGTTTTTGGCTTTCCTTCTAGTAATATACATGACCTTAGACTTTCCCTTTCAACCACTGTCATACCCATACAGTAGCACTGCTAGTTACAAACACCATGATATGCTTTCATCATTTCTATTTATTTCCAAAGATTTACAAACAACTTTTTACCTATTTTTCACAGATTAACTGTCAGCTTTCCATTCTCTACCCTCCTATTTTCTGTGTTCTAATTATTACCTCCATGAGTTACACAAAATATTTAGTTCATATTAGCTCAATCATACAGTATTTGTCCTTTTGTGTCTGGCTTGCTTTACTCAACATAATGTCCTCCAGGCTCATCCGTGTTTTCATATACTTCACAACTTCATTTCTTCTTTCCACTGCATAATATTCCATCGTGTATATACACCACAATTTGTTTATCCATTCATAAGCTGATGGACACCTGGGTTGTTTCCAGCTTTTGACAATCGTGAATAATGCCACTATAAACATCAGTGAGCAGATGTCTCTTTGTGTCAGTGCTCGGTTCTTCTGGGTGTACACTTAGTAATGGTATTGCCGGGTCACATGGCAAGTCTATAAATATATATTTTTAATTGAGATATTCACATGCTATATAATTCACTCTTTTAAAGTTTACAATTCAGTAGTTTTTAGTATTTTCACAAAATTGTGCAACCATCACCACTGTCTGACTCCAGAACATTTGCTTTGCATCACCCTGAAAAGATAACCCCGTATCCATTAGCATTCGCTCCCCATTATCTCTTCATCCAGCCCCTCCTGTCAACCAGTGATCTATTTTTCTGTCTCTCTGAATTTGTTGGACAGAAATTTTTATTCAGAAATTATTGAATAGAATTCAGGGGATCCATGAACCTTGATGGGAAACAATTATATGTAAGTTTATTTTTTATTAACCTGTATTTGGAATTCAGCATTTCCTTCAATTATGAATGTAGGAAGCAAACCACAGCAATATGTAATACCTGTGACTTTTTCACCAGTAGAAATCACAGATAGTTTCATAGCACATTACAGTTATTGCAGATATTATCACTACCTCAGACTATTAGATATACTGGATCTCATTATTTAATGCATTAATAAAGAGCCTGTATTATTATATCACGATTTTGTTTAATGTTTTGATCACCACTGTTAATTCTGCTATAATGTGACAGATCGGTTCCCCCAAATCACAGTGCTAGGCAAAATCACACAATAAAAACCACAGGAATTTATTGCTTAATAGGTACAGAGTAGCTGGGGTGATGAAAAAGTTTTGGAAATAGATAGTGGTAGTAATAAAATTGCTTTAAAATTTTTTTTTGTGGTGATGAATCCACAACACTGTGATTATACTAAAAGTCACAGATTGTACACTTTGGATAGATTGTGTGGTATGTGAATATATCTCAATAAAACTGCTTTAAAAATGGTAATGATTGCACACATTATTGTGAATGTAATTAATGCCATTGTATTGGACATGTAAAAATGATTAAAATGGCAAATGTTATGTTTTATATATATCTATCTATATATCTATATATATATCTTACCATAATAAAAATAGCAACACAAGGCTTATGGTAAAAATGGGATTATGGGGGGAAACTCAAAAACTTCATCACAGACTTCTTAAAAAAAAAAAAAAAGATATCATAAAGGTGGTAGGACAGTTTTATACATGTTAAATGGTTAGAAGTACCTATATACCACCATAAATACGGCACTTAGCCTTGAAAAAGACCTGAAGTTTGCTTGTGGAAGTGGGCATCAGAGGGGTTGCCGCTTGTGAGTTATTGTGAAGCAGTGGAAAGTTCTGTGAAATCAGACAACAAGGTGTAAGAGCAGGTGTGGAGGGGTAGCCGATGCAGCTGGTAGAGTTTGGGGGCACGGGTTGTATATCCCTACATGGCTCAGTTCAGCTGGGTATAGTTCATCTAGTGTTTCTTGTGGATGAAATTGCACATTAGCAAAAGTAAATTTTACTTTATGCTCAAATTGTTCAATTGTGTTTGGGACAAATTTGTGTTTTCAAAACAAGTGTTGTAGGAGAACTGACTGTGTTTCAGTCAAAACTGTCTGGCAGATTCCTCTTCATCCTCATGGCTTCAGGCTCTTCTCTTACGCTTTTCTTTAGGGGTTTATATAAAATTCCTATCAAAGATATGATGAATGCGTCTCTCATTTTTATCCTCATAGCATGTCCATGTTTGTGTGTTTGTATATTTATCTCCATCACACATGCATGGTTCTTCATACATGATCATCATACATATATGAGAGCTGATTACATACATGTCTCCCTGTTCCACTGTGAGCACTCAAGTTGGCATCCCCAATTGTAGCACAGAATCTGATACAGGGGATGCTGGCTGCTCAGTAAGTACCTTGAATTAAACTGATGGGAAATGTACAGAAACAAGGCACAGACTGAAAAAATTCTAAAGCTGTTTGAGGGAAGCGGATGTGGCTCAATTGATAGGGCTCCCGTTTACCATATGGGAGGCCCCGGGTTTGATTCCTGGGGCCTCCTGGTGAAGGCAAGCCAGCCTGTGTGGCGCGGTGAGCTGACGCAGCAAGACGATGCAACAAAGAGAAACAAGCAGACACAGAAAAACGCAAAGGAAATGGACACAGCGAGCACAAGCAGCAAGGGGGGGGATAAATAAATAAATAAAATCTTAAAAAATAATAATAAAAAATAAATAAATAAAGCTGTTTGAGGTTGGTGAAAACTTGGTTTAAGAGAATTTTTGCACTAGAAACGCCAATAAGCGCTATCGAATCCCACCTGTTTCAATTTACAGGTGAGGAAAAGTGATGAAATCTCTTGCTCAATATCCCACAGCTAGAATCAGGTAATCATTTGGTTTGAAGAAATATTTGCTCTAGATGTAATATATTTCTCAATGTATTAAGTAATTCTAGAGATGTTGGAAAAACAATTAACAGGAATCTGCTTGGGAACAAGCTTTACAAAAACCTCTGTATTCCTTTGAACTCAGTACAACTAGATAGAGGACATGAAAATAATTTTGCAGAAAATTCTTACGTTTTGCAGTAATGAAGCAAGGTAAAGATTTGAGCAAACTGCTTTACCAGGGGTTGGCCATCTGTTTCTAAAGACAGGGGTACTAATTCAAAGCTTTTCTCTGAAACAGGCACTCTGCTACATTTCTGGGGAAGCACAAAATGATTTAGTCACTCTGGCAGGGAATCTGGCAGTGTTTTCTAAAAATCATAGAACTGACCCTTTGACACAGAGTCTCCAAAAAATCTATCCCATAGATATATCTGCATTTATGTGTATAAAATAGCACATGCACAAGCGTTTCATTGCTGCATTGCTTATAATAGCAAAAGATAGGAAACAGTCCACAGATAGGAAACAACCCAGTGTCTAGCAAAGGGGAACTGAGTGAATAAGCTATGGCATGTCCACGTAAATGTAAAATGGATTATTACTTAGGCATAAGACAGAATGAGATAGATCTTGGATGTGGAAATATTTCTGGGCTGTATTGTTAAATGAAAAAAATGCAAGATGCTAAAGGTTCATGTGGAATTCTACATATGTAAGAAGGGGAAAGGGAATAAGAGTATATATATATGCACAAGGAGACACTGGAAGAGTGATAAAAAATAGTTACTCTGAGAGGGCAAGCAAGGCTTCTCAATTTATACCTTTTTATATTTTTTATTTTTGAATCATGGCAATGTATTAACTGTTCAAAAAGCACATACAATGATTTAGAAATAGAAAAGGAAGAAAAAAGGCACAAGTGTAAAAGACTGCACAGCTGACGGCTACCTTCTCCCATAGCAGGCCCCCTGCCTGCTTATGGTGGGGGGCGGGGAGGGGACTCAACCTTAAGTTGCATTTGGAGCTTTGACTATTACATAGGCCTGGACGTTCTAGTTACTAATTTGAGTCTGTTACCTACAGGGGTTCTTAAACTTTGTTTAGCATGGACTGCTTGGCAGGCTGGTAAAGCCTATGGATTCCTTTTCAGAAAAATGTTGTAAATGAACAAAATAAAATACAGGAGATTATAAAAAATACCTAGGAAGAGCATTTGAGAGGAAAGAGCATGAGTGTAAGCACAGAGGTCTAAAAGTACTCTATCTGGTGTACTCAAGTAACGGAACAATCCTAGCCTGGCTCAAGCATAGGCCGTGTGGGGAGGGAGGAAGAGTTGAGGAGGTGGGCTTACCCTACAAGCTAAAATTCACCACCAGAATGTGCTGGTGTCTTTCCAGGTATCCTCTCCTCCTCCTCTTAAAAAAACACCTCCCCAAACACCAAACACTGCTAACTCAGCACTCAGTGTGAACTTGTAGATACAGTACTTCAGTTGTTAATTCTTATTAATTAATGACCATTGTCTTCATTAAAAGGTTGCCACAGAGTATGTAATAAGACTGGTAAGAACCAATTATATTTGGGCACTAGCTGATTGGCCGAGTTTAGCCATAATGCATGTGGTAAAGCAGACAGAGGTTAGAGAAAAGAGAGCCCCACACATAAATAGGAAATCAGTAAATCTTTGTTGAATAGATGTATGGATGGATAGATGGTAGTTGTGTGGAATTACTTTGCTATATTTCATTAATTCCCTTAGGTCTTTTAAAGGCATTTCTGCTATATTTGTGTATATTCTTAAGTATTATCTAGTTTCTCTAACCCCAGGTACTCATTTGGGGATTGTTTTTGTAGAACTTAGACTTCTCAGAAGAGTCTGCTCAAAAAAGTACCCTGACAATTGGGGAAAACAAAAGTTGACTTCAGTTCTCAGTGGGATCATGGGTAAGTCACCTTTGTTTATCTCTCCCTATATCTCAATTGATATTTAATAAGTAACTTGGGAACACTGATAATATAGAGTCAAGGCCATGCATTTGACCTGTAATCCTTTCTCTTTTGCTTGACATGTTTATACGTAACTTCCAAATATCTGTTACGTGCAAGAGAAATACAGATCAAAGGTTCTTGTTCTCAATACCTAGGGTTTTCAATCCAAGAAAGTGAATACATAGATACAGCTTTACAAAGCAGAATCTAAATGAACATTTCAGCATTTCCTCTGAATGTCTGTCTGGAAAGAAATCCTTAGATGTGGTTTCATGTTTTATAAAAAAGTGTATTGATCCAGTAAGCACTGTTTTGGTTTATAATTTTTTCTCTGGAGCCTTCATTTCCTATGCAGTTTTTTCCAGAATCCTGTTTGATAAGTTAAAAGGTGCAGTTGTTTCAGATGTTTTTATTGTAAGAATGAGAGTATTTAAAAACCTGTGCGAGGAACAGATGCAGCTCAAGTGACTGAGCGCTTGCTTCCCATGTACGAGGTCCCGGGGATGAGGTCCCAGGTTCAATCCCTGGCCCTGGTACCTCAAAATAAAGCAGCAAACTTAGGTAGCTCCCCCCTTTCTCTCTCTCTCTGCTGAGTTTTTATATTTATAATATTTTGTTTGACTGTATGTTGATGAAAATCAGAATGTATGATTAACATTGGACACTAGGAACTTAGAGCTCACCATCCAGTGCCTCTTGAACTTGATTTTCTTAACTTGTGTTTCCTTCCTTCAGAGGCAGATTGCTCATCTATGCAGAAGGCAGGAAGCAGACATCAACACCAAATACTTAATCTTTAAAACAAAAAGAGGATTTTAATCTTTTGTAAGCAACATTTAAAAGGGGAGCAGAAACTGAAATATTTTTTTAAACATCTGTGTTTTGTTTTCAAGATAACCATTTTCATGGTTAAGAAATATATAATTTGGAAATTAGACTTTATTGTATATATACAAACTTGGAATTATGCTAAGAAAAAAAAAAAGACTAAAGATGTGGACTACAGTTAAATACTAGAGAAGCTCTTTAAAAGTGTGAACATAAAATAGAGAACCCCCAGCATTTGGTAATTAATGGTATAAAATCCTGTTTTAACTTTCTGAATTTTTAAAACCTGTGCATACATTTAAATAATAACCAGTAGCTTATCAGAGTTAGCTGCAGATATATGAGAAATAGCATTCTCTTCTTTTGTGATTTTATCTCTAGACTTTACTGTATAAATAGACATAAAATGATACGATATGCTACGCTTTTAACTGGAAAATAGCTCCTTGGTGACTGACAATTGAGGTCCTTCTGTCTAAAAGCTGAATAGAGCCCCATCTTGTCTGGGTCTATAGTTTTCCCATCTACTCATGCAAACAAAAGCTTGTTAGAAGATCAAGTTTTATATGCATTTTTTTTTTTAATCACTAAAGAGTAGAAAGATTTTAGTTTGAACTTGTAATTTTTTAAAGAATGTACTATGTGCCCCTCTGTCCCTTCTCAGAGAACCAACTGATCAACTTCAGTCAATAAAAAATATTTTAATAATAAAAATAGTTTTGTTTTTTTATTATACAGGAATGCAATTAGGGAGGTTAGTAGCTGCAAACAGAACTTGGCAAGTTAATTTCCTCAGGAATGGGAATCTTCTTTTTTCAAGCATTGCAGATATCAAAGTCCTATTGTACTATTATATAAACGTCCCTTTGTTAAAAAGGCTTCAGCCTTAATTCAGATGATTTTCCTGAGAGTGGAGGAGCCAGCCCTTTTTAATTAGGGTGCTGAAAAGAGAAATTGGGTGAGGTTTGGTTATGTTCTTATAAATGCTTGCTTTCTCTCTCCAGCTGGTTTATACAGAGCAGCACTGAGAAAGGTATGGCTGATTCTGAGCTAAAGTCTGCCAAGTGGGAAACCTAAAATGTCCCTGGAGAGATTGGCCTCCAATCTGAGAATCCAGATACTAAATTCCTCCTCCTCCCTACGCTACGTTCCCTGGCTCATGTCAGTCTGCCTAGGGACTAGGTACTAATCTAGGGAACGTTTCAGTAAGCTAAAGGACTTGGAAAAGCTAAGAAATTACCTTATGATTAAGTATATTTCAATCTTTCCTGAAATGTGCAGAACCTAAATACTGAGCTAACTATTTTAGCTCATAGGATTAATGTATCTACAACACTTACTTTTACCCCCACTTCATTATTGTGAATTATACCATGTGTATTTAAAAAATGCGAACTTTCAGTATTATCTGTTTATCCATCTCAACCTAAGTTACCTAAATATCTGAGCCATTTTTGTTTAAAGAGAGACAGTCTCATAGTATGTTTAAAATGGGCCCAAGATAATACTGGTTTGTAGCAGTTATATTTTATCATTAACATTCTCTCATCTGAAGAGGAGGCAACTCTATTGTACTATAATTTGCCTGCCAGAAACTATCTGAGCCATTGGAATAGACTCTGTTATAAGGATATTTTTAGACTTTATGAACAGACCTTTTAAATAGAAACAGAAATACCCCAAAAGAAAGAAAATCTGAATTGAGATAATACATAAACATTAAAAAACAGTTTTACCTAAAGAACAGTAGAATGCACAGAATTGAGATTCCATGTGGTAAGATTGATTCTGTACATTTCAGGAAAGTGGTTCTGGAGTTTCCTTCAGTGGCCTTGACCTGAGACTTGCCTTTTGTGGCTAGATACCTGCAGCTGGTGTATTTGTTTTGCAGTAACATACCTTTGTTTCTCTTTAACCATTTGGTGACAAATTTGTTAGGGCCCATTGCAGGAAGGTTCATCATTCTAGGCCTGAAATAGAATAATCTTAGTAACCTGTGCAATAGAGAACAGAGTGAATGAAATCAAATTAAGAAACCAGACACGTTAATCAGGACAGCCCCTGACGAGGTAGGTTGAAAATGAAAATGGTCTTTGAGAGGAGTTTATCAAGTGAAAATGCACGTTTTCAGCCAAATGCAAGCTTAAAAGATGGCAACAAACAAAAGGAACAAAATAATTCTGAGCACCTACTCTACACTGGAGGACACAAAGGTGAGCAAAGCAGATGTGATCCCTGCTTACTAGTCTAGTGGGGGAGACAGACCTCAATCAAAACACACAAATAGGTAAGTAAAAAATGGTAAGTGTTATGAAATAAAGGTTTGATATACTGTGACAGCTTATAATAAGGCCATAAGTCAAAGGTGGAGGGTTCAGGGAAGGCTTCCCTGAGTAAGTGACATCTGAACCAAGAGCTGGAAGATGAGTAGATGCTAAGTAGGCAAGCAGGAGGAAGAAGAGCATTCCAGACAATAGTAACAGCATTTGCAAAGGCCCTGAGGTGGACCAGGCATGACGCATCTATAGGCCTGACTGGCCAGGATGGCGCAAGATGAAGCTGGGAAGGTTGGTCCTGGGCCAGATGGTTTGTGCGTGTCGTGAGGCATGGTGGGTATTGCAGCACACATCATTTTAATAAGTCCAAGTGATGTAAACACCACTGTTTTTCTTCTTGGAATTCCCTTAAAGTTAGGTCTAATTCCTAACCCAAGTGCTTTGCCTTTGTAGTAACCTGAGGAAGGATTAAACAGCCCGATGGTAAACCTTTGAGATATACCTAAATGATACCCTGATTCTGATGACACAGGGACTCTCAGCCAATTAATGACAGCCTAGTGCCAGAACCAGGTCTCCTGCCTGGAGACTTTTTTTTTTTTTTTTTTAAACACAGATGAATAAATATATACATTTCTCAATTAAATGTACTGGATACATATAAAAAAAATTTTGAATCAAACAATATGTTACACAATATATTTGGTTCATAGTAACGCATTCATACAGTATTTGTCCTTTTGTGTCTGGCTTGCTTCGCTCAACATAATGTCCTTTAGGTTAATCCATGTTGTCATATGCTTTATGACATCATTTCTTCTTACAGCTGCATTATATTCCATCATGTGAATAGACCACAGTTTGTTTATCCATTTGTCTGTTGATGGACACCTGGGTTGTTTCCAACTTTTGGCAATGGTGAATAATGTTGCTATGAACATCAGTGTGCAGATGTCTGTTTGTGTCACTGTTCTCATTTCTTCTGGGTATATACCCAGTAGTGGTATTGCAGGGTCACGTGGCAGTTCTATAGTCAACTTCTTTAGGAACTGCCAAACAGTCCTCCACAGTGGCTGTACCATTCTGCATTCCCACCAACAGTGAAGAAGTGTTCCTATCTCTCCACATCCTCTCCAACACTTGTAGTTCTCTTGTCTTTTTAATAGTGGCCATTCTGATAGGTGTGAAATATCTCACTGTAGTTTTGATTTGCATTTCCCTAATCATGAGTGATGTTGAGCATTTCTTCATGTGTTTTTTTTGCCATTTGTATTTCTTCTTTGGAGAAATGTCTATTCAAGTCTTTCGCCCATTTTTTAATTGAGTCGTTTGTCTTTTTATTGTTGAGTTGTAACATCTCTTTATATATCCTGGATATTAAACCCTTATCAGATATGTGATTTCCAAATATTTTTTCCCATTGAGTTGGCTGCCTTTTCACCCTTCTGACAAAGTCCTGTGAGGTGCAAAAGTGTTGAATTTTGAGGAGGTCCCATTTATCTATTTTTTCTTTTGTTGCACGTGCTTCGGGTGTAAGGTCCAAGAAACCACCACCTACTACAAGGTCTTGTAGATGTTTCCTTACATTTTCTTCTAGTAGTTTTATGGTCCTGGCTTTTATATTTAGATCTTTAATCCATTTTTAGTTGATTCTTGTATAGGAGGTGAGATAGGGTCCTCTTTCATTCTTTTGGTTATAGATATCCAGTTCTCCCATCACCATTTGTTGAAGAGACTGTTTTTTCCCATGAGCGTGGGCTTGGTAGGTTTGTCAAAAACCAGTTGACTGTATAGGTGAGGGTTTATTTCTGGGTTCTCAATTCTATTCCACTGATCGATATGTCTATCTGTATGCCAGTACCATGCTGTTTTGACCACTGTAGCTTTGTAATATGTTTCAAGGTCATGCAGTGAAATTCCTCCCACGTCACTCTTCTTTTTCAGACTGCTTTTGGCTATTCGGGTGCACTTACCCTTCCAGATGAATTTGGTAATTGCCTTCTCTAATTCTGTAAAGTAAGCTATTGGGATTTTGATTGGTATTGCATTGAATCTATAAATCAGTTTGGGCAAGATTGACATCTTCATGATATTTATTCTTCCAATCCATGAACACGGAATGTCTTTCCATTTGTTTAGGTCTTTTTAAATTTCTTTTAGCATTGTTTTGTAGTTTTCTGCATATAGGTCCTGTACTTCTTTGGTTAAATTAACTCCTA
>JAQZBX010111033.1:0-10335 GCA_029593785.1 Cabassous unicinctus
GTTTTGCTAGAAATAATAACAATGCACTGTCCTTTATAGACTAGAGAGGTGGGAAAAGTCAAAGGTGGAGAAGTATGTTTAGAATAGGATAATCTTCAAATATTAGTTTGGGGAATGTCTCCTTCTAGAACCATATTCCAGAAGCATGGGACTATATGGGAAAAAGCTAAGGAAAGGATTAATTTTAAAAAGGTACAGAAAGAGGCCATGGAGGGAAGGGGGAGAATGTGAGATGAGAAATGACCCAGGAGGCCTCCGGCCACCGTAGGCGCGTTCGGACCTGGGGTGCCACTGCAGGGTTCTGTGGTCGGTCTGGTTTTAACTCGAAGAGGTGAGAGGAGCCACTTCAACAAGACAAGCCTCAGCCCAGAGAAGCTGCCGAATGTCAAGGTCAGCAGGAGCATCCCTGGGTCTCGGAGGGGCGGGGCGGGGTCGGGGTCGGGGTCGGGGCCGGCCGGGGGTCTCAGGGCCAGGCGGGGTCTGGGCGGCGGCGGGGCCGTTGGGTCCAGGGGAGCGGGGGCTGACGCCTTACCCATGTGCTGCGTGTCCAGCTGCACTGCCGGCATCTCCTTCAGAGGGATGTGACCTGTCCCGCCGTCCCGGCAGCACCGCAGACAGCATAACACCGAGGCGGCCATAGCGCCGGGCCCACCGATTCCGCCGCCGCCGCCACCGCCGCCGCCGCCGCCACCGCCGCCACCGCCGCCACCGCCCCGAGACCGCGGCCACCGCCCCCTGCCCCACCCCACTTCCAGCCCCCGCCCGAGCGCTGGAGGGGTCCGTGCAGAGATCCGCGGCCGGCACAGCGACGCCCGAGGCCTGGAGGCCGCAGTGCAGGCGGAGCGAGGCCTGGCCGGGCCAGAGTCGCCGAGGAGCCGGCGGGCGGGGTGCGCAAGGGGCGGGTGGGGCGATGGGGGGGCCGCGCGGCCGGGCAGGGAGGGGCTATCTGGGACGCGCGGCGGCGGGGCGGAGCGATCGCGCCCGAGACGCGAGGGGGCGGGGCGAGGCGATCGGGGATAGGACGTGAGGGGGCGTGGCGCGGCGATCGGGGGCGTGGTGCGCGGCCGCGAGGGGCCTGGCGCTGGATCATTTGATTCTTAGGGGCGCTTGCAGTCGTCCTTCCGCGGCTGGAGCGTGCTCGGTGTTATCTGGGCCTTCGGTACCCTCAGGGGGCTTGGATGCTGTGTTTTCAAAAACGCTGCGCCACACATAATTTTGGCTGTCTGACGTCGAGGAAAATCAGGCTGTGGGAGGGGCGCTGGCACAATGTCCCCCGCGGGCTCCTTCCGTGTTTCCTGGTTTGACAGAGCTTTGCGCCCTCGGAGAGCTTAGTCCCCTCGTCGTGGCTGGTTTCTGAGGAATTTCCTCAGATTCTAAGCGGACACGCGCGGGCCCTGGGGTAGCCGCACCGTGGACGTGCCCCGGGGGCTCGGCGTCAGCGCGGCTGCATTTGGGGTGCAGAGGCGCGTCTTCGCTGGCCTTCGGGGTGGCGGGGAGCGGCGGGGCGGGGCGGGATGGCGCTTCGTGACCGTCAGTTCACCAAGCTCACTCCCTGTGGAGCGCGGGTTCCGGGAGGGAATGAGGGGAGCGCCGGAGGAGGCGGGGGGTGCCGGGTCCCCGCGCGAGGCCCTGGGGTCCTGCCGCCTGCACGTCGGGGTGCCTTGCACCCTGTCCACGGCCTTCGCCCTCCCGGCGTGGAGCCTCTTTCGGCGCCGGATTTTACACAGTCACCACTTGGGGGCACGGAGGTGACCTGGGTCGGCCTCAAGAATAAACCTGGCTCAAGGCTGTTCCCAAATCTGGTTTTCATTCCGAAAGCTTCCAAGGGCTCGTCAAGATCTGGGAAACCGACGCAGAATACTCATTTAATATGTAGTAGGTTCCTACACAGAACTTTCTAGTGACCCGAGTACGAAATACCCTTTATGGAGGATTTTCTCCACAGAATAAGGAAACTTTTTCAGGTTCCTGGGTTTCTTTCTTGACAATACAAATGGTGTTTTCATTAAAATCCTTAGGAAAACCTCCACGTTTTTGTACTTTGAGATTTCCTTGCTATAGATTGTTACAATTAACAAATTGTACTCTCTGTAAACTGATTGAGGGTAGAGCCTCCTGACTATATTTTCTTGGTAATCATTTTACATAGGAAATTTTCTATTGCTGACAACCTTGACCATTATTCTGGGAATTTAGTTAATGTTCCACACCCTGTCTACCCCAGCTAGGGAAGAGTGGGAGTTGAATAGAAAGTTGGAGAGAGAAAACATTTCTGCCTACTAGGTAGTCACTCTTTCACGTACATATCTAATTGAATTTTTCTTTTTTTCTAATTGATTTTTTGAAAGATCAGGGTGGATATTGTCCCCATTTTATAGATGAAGAAACAGGCCTAAAGAGATTAAATAACTTGGGCAGTCTCAGATGAGTGGGGAAATAAACAAGCTAGGATTGAAAGCCACCAGTCTGACTCCAAAGGTTGTATTTGCTCGGTCAGATCATGCGTGCTGCCTCGCAAATTCTGAAGATCTAACTACTGTAATTAATGGTCCAATCTTCTGAAAAATGCTTAGTTCAAAATGCCGATGTGCACTTTATTTTTGTGTTAGATTCATTAATCTGCGTATTGGATATAGACTGCCATAATTCCATGTATACACAATAAAATAAAATTAGTTGTTGGAATGTACATTATGAAATATGATTTAAAGTAGTACATGATTAAATATATAATAAACGTTTAGGCCGTTCAAGTCAGTCACATTTTCAATGAAAAGCCAGACTTCCTAGATGGCTGTGGACTGTCATTGTAGAGAGCCAGTCTTTCCTGGCTGGAAAAGTAATTTTCTGGGGCACTGCACAGTACACTTTGCCCCCTGCGGTCGCCATTTAAGTGCACTTAATGTGAAGCAAGCAAAACCGGTTAGCTCCGGAGACTTCCCTGTCTTGGCAGAGAAATGCTATCCATGAACTCACAGAACATATTCCTTCTTATAGCTGGGATTCTAGTATCCTTTCCTTATTATTATCAAAGGAATTATCCTTTTTTTGAGAAGCATAAAATTAAAGGTATTTTGACAGTTTTTCACAGCTATCACTTTAAATAACCACAAGTAACTCCTACAAAAAGTTCCCCCAATCGTTAGTTAGAAAGGCGTTTCTCTAAGTCAAAAGCAGTAACAGAGAATGACTACTTGAAAAAAATTAATCTGTCTGCTTTGGTGACATATGCCAGGAACTTGAGAACTGATTGGACAGTAATGTAAAGCATGTATTTCAGAGTTAAGTTTAACCTTTTTTCTAATGGTTTTTATGCCAACTAGACATCTCCTGTTGGTTAACTGTATTCTCTGTGCCAGTGTTACCAATAGCTCTGGTTTCTGGGCTTCTAAGTTCTTCGCATAAAAAAATTTTAAGAACACGCCATAGGGTAGTCAAGGGAGTAAAGAGTTTATTAAGAAAATGAGAGAAGTACATGGTCCAAGGCATAGACCACTGGCATGCTGCAGAATGAGATGAGCCTGTAGGGTACCAGGTCAGGGCTTTTTAAAAGTCTTTCCTTGGGAAGCGGCTGTAGTTCAATTGGTTGGGCTCCTGTTTACCATATGGGAGGCCCCGGGTTTGATTCCTGGAGCCTCCTGGTGAAGGCAAACCCGCCCGCATGGCACAGTGAGCGAGCTGGTGCCACAAGATGCTGCTTGGAGACAAGCAGACACAGAAAAATGCACAGCAAATGGACACAATGAGCACAAGCAGCAAGGGGGGGATAAATAAATAAATAAAAATAAATCTTAAAAAAAAAAAGTCTTTCCTCCAACCCCCCATAATGATGGGGGAGGGGCTCCAGCTGTTTGCTGTTCTGATTGGTTGCCCCACCTGTCATTTCTCAGGGGGCCAGTGATGAGGCCTTTGGAGGGTATCTGGGGCTTTCCCTTGACCAGAAATGGATTTCTCATTCCAAATGACATTCTCATGGCCGAGATCTCGCAGGATCCCTCAGGAGGTTTCCAGGTGGGGTCTCATGGCTATGTGGTCTGCCAGCCATGTTGTCATGTGTCTGTCAGCCATGTTGTCTGCTAGGCCTCAGCTGTGACCCAAGTCTTCCCTTTCCCTATACTAACCTGCCTCACCAGGTCATATAAAATGGGTTCTTTCTTAAAAAAAAACTCATTAATCAATGATTAAGCCAAACATTTTTTATTTGAGTAATCCAAGCCACATTTATGATATTTTAAAAATCAGAAACATTAAAAAACAAAAACAGGGAAGCGGGTGTGGCTCAATCGATAGAGCTCCCGTTTACCATATGGGAGGCCCTGGTTGGCTTCCCGGGACCTTCTTGTGAGAGCAGGCCCGCCCGCGTGACGCAGTGGGCTGATGCAGCAGGACCTCACAGCAAGGGGGAGATAAACAGACACAGAAGAAACACACAGCGAATGGACACAGCAAACACAAGCAGCAAGGGGGGGGATAAATAAATAAATAAATCTTAAAAAAAAAAAGATTTCTTTAAAAAACAAAAAACAAAAAAACAAAAACAAAAACACCTCATATTCTTGAAAAAAACAAAACCCAAATTACTCATTCTCTTAAAAATTAGAATGTTTCTGGAGGACTTGATCTATTTATTCATTATTATAATTTTGAAAAAGAATAACTGACATTTATGTAGTGCTTACTATTGCCAGGCATGGTACTAAGTGCTTTTTATTAATTTAATCCTAGTAACAACCTTATGAGGTAAAAATTATCCTCCACTTTACAGCTGAGTCAAAGAAAGGATAAGAAAGGCGCCCAAAGTCACACAATTAAGGTATGAAGCTGACTCCAAATGTAGGCAACTTGACTCTAGCATCTGTGCTATTTAAACAGCCTCCCTATGTTGCTGGATTTTCTCTAAGTTCTTGGCTAAGCTACAAAAAATGAATTTTAAGTGCAAGCCAGTTTAGTTAGGCCAGTAATATATTAAGAAAGGGAGGGAAGAGAAATGGGAGAAAATAACACTTTATGGGTCCCAGCTAGAAAGGAAAGGCACTGAAAAGAGATGAAGAGGGCTGATTTACAAACTACAATTCCCCATTTCAGATTACAAATGCCCAAGTTTACTTGTGTGCTGATCCAGGCAGAGGGGGAAGAAGGCAAGAACAGGGGTGGTTTGGCTTTTGCCCTTGCTTTTTAAACTGTTAATTACTTCGCCCTTTTGCTAATGTGGAGGGAGGAGTCCCAGTTGTTTGCTGTTTTGATTGGTTTTCCCACCCATCAATCCCCCAGGAGGAGCCAATGATAAAGCCCCTGGAGAATATCCGGGGCTTCTCCTGGAGGAAATCCTGGTCGGAATGGAGTTTCTTGCAAGGTTCTTCTAGCAGCCATCTTGTGGGGATTTCGTGGCCTCGTGGGTTTAATGGCAGTGGTTTTTCTGCCGGGTTCCAGATCCGTCTATTGATCCCTAATCTAACCTGCCTCACCTAGAGTGCTATATTTAAGAGTAACTTCCTAATATTTATTTGTTTCCTGCTTGCCCCTTACCTTGGAAGTTGGTGTTTAAATGTACCTGGCATTAATTGCACTCATTTAATCTAGATTTACTGAGTTATAAAGTATATTACTGCATGATTAATTATATGTGTCAAGTTAGCTAAGCTATGGTGTCCAATTGTTTGGTCAAACACTAGTCTAAATGTTGCTGTGGAGATATTTTGTAGATTGGCATCTACAGTCAGTTGATTTTAAGTAAAGGAGATTACCCTCAACAACATGGGTGGGCCTCATCCAATCAGTTGAAAGCCTTAAGAGCAAAAAACAGGTTTCCCAGAGAAGAAATTCTGCCTCAAGACTACCATATCAACTCTTGTCTGAATTTCCAGCCTGCCGGCCTCCCCACCAGATTTCGTACATGGCAGCCCCTTTAACTGTATGAGGCAATTCCTTAAAAGAAATCTAACACACACATGCACACACACATCCTATTGTTTCTGTTTCTCTGGAGAACACTGACTGATAAAATTACCTATATTTAACAACCAAAAATAAGTGAGAAAAATGATGTGAGAAACTATACTGTACCAGACTACTAGTACTGGTTTCCAGCTCTCCTCTGATATTAGCACCTCAGAGCATTTTGCAAGAGTGTCCTTCACAGTGTAACTGAGGGTTAATAATTACCAAATAATTATGATTACTAAATTATTATATAGATGCCTTTATATTATAAAACAGCAAAAGGTTAATACCTGAAATTACTGAAGCTAGCTAGAGTGATCTCACTTCTGTTTATGGTTACTCTAGACTTAACTTCACCCTTGTGTATGCTTACCTTTTTGATGGTAATTCTAGATTGACTTTACCCTTGTTTGTTGATTAGGCTTACCCTTGTGCATGCTTACTATTGTGATGATAACCACTCCACCCTCCTCTGTTTACTATCCATATGAAAAACCTTTTAGGGAAGCAGATGTGGCTCTAGCAGTTGGGTGCCCACCTACCACATGGGAGGTCCCCAGTTCAGTTCCTGGTGTCTCCTAAAGAAGATGAGCAAGACAGTGAGCTGATATGATGGGCTAGCATGGCAAGCTGACACAACAAGATGATGCAAAAAGATAACTCAACAAGATGATGCAGCACAGGGAGGAAACACAGTAACAGACACAAGAGGGAGCGGAGGTGGCTTAAGACATTGGGTGCCTCCCTCCCACATCAGAGGTTCTGGGTTCAGTTCCTGGTGCCTCCTAAAAAAGAAGACAAGCACACAATGAACAGACAGAGAGCAGACAGTGAGCACAAACAATGCAGGAGGGGGGAATAAATAAATCTTTAAACAAAACAAAACAAAACAAAACAAAACAAAAACCTTGTAACAGACTTTTGTTCTGTATACCCCTATCCCAGAAACTTGATCTCTGGTAATGATTGTAACTTTGTGACTCCCCCAGGTTTGGGGCCCACTCCTATCCATCCTGTTCAGTCCCTTCATGTTTATTAATGAAGGAACCTGTATCCAGCTCCACTCTAAAAGAACTTGTTTTTGCTTGGTATCAATAGTGTGTCTCAGAATGACCTGAAGCAAAGGATATTTAGTACTATTATTTGCTAAGATGTTTTTTTCCTCTCTTCTTGCTATATTCATCCCATTTATAAAGGACTCCAGTAAGAAGATTAGGACCCACCCTGGGCCATGCCTTAATTGAAGTAACCTAATCAAAAGGTCCTATCCACAATAGGTTTTCACCCACAAGAATGGACCAGCTTTAAGAACATTATTTTCTCAGGTGTGTACAGTCTCAAGCCACCACACTCCACCCTCTGGACCACAAAAAGACATGTTCTTTCCAAATACAAATACGTTCATTCCATCGCAATATCCCATAAGCCTTAAATCACTTAGTTACAATATTAAGTTCAAAGTCTCTTCAAAATCAATTCCCCTCTGGCTGTGGACCTGTGAAATTTAGAACAAGTTATCTGCTTCCAATATACAATGGAGGGGCAGCCATAGGCTACATATTCCCATTGCCATAGGGAGAAATTGGAAGGAAAACAGGGGCCATGGGTCCCAAATAGTTCCAAAACCCTGCAGAGCATACTCCATTAAATTTCAATGTCTGAGAGTCATCTATAGAATGATACTTTGTCCTCGGGGCCTGATTGAATGGCAGCCTCACACATTCCAAGGGCTTGCACAGTGGTCATGCTCTTGTCCTCTTGGCTCCACCATCATCAAGCATCAAGTGGCAGCCAAGCTCTTCCCAATGCCCAGACATCTCAGGAATCTAGAAGCCTGGGGGTGGTAATACTCTTTCTGAACAATGGGATGGAAGGCACACCCTCTTCAAGTACCAGGGCATAATCACCCTCTCCACACACATGGGTGAGCTTGGCCTGAGAAGCTGTCTTCAGTCCAGACCTCAGCTTCCATGGTTCTGCCTATGAAGTCATTTTTCCTTCAATCTGTTCCTTTTAGTCCAGGCTGGCAGCGGTTCCGTTCATACAGATCTTGCAAAAAACTGGTCAGTTTTGCATGTAGTACACAGGGGTCCCAACCATCAGACAGTGGGACTTTCCACAAATCCTTTCTGCATAACTGTATTTCCAATCCTGATTAGCATTGAAATGGCTGAGTGGTTCCTAATGGAGTTAAAGTCTCCAGTAGGGCACTATTCTCTGGAGTCTCATTTTTTCAGAAGCTCAGAATTTTCCAAACCATCAATTTTTGGTTTCTTTGTGCCCAGAAGTTCAGTTCTCAGCTTATCCCTTTCCTCTCACATTTTACTATAAGCTGCAAGGAGAAGCCAGGCTGCACTTTCCACATTTAGTTTGGAAATCTCCTCAGCTAAATATCCAAGCTTGTCACTTTCAAATTCTGCCTTTCATCCAACATCAGATCACAATTTTGCCAAGTTCTCTGCCACTTTAAAACAAGGGTTGCCTTTCCTCCAGTTTGCAATGACATATTCATTATTTCTCTATAAGGTCTCATCAGAAGTACCTTTAGCATCCATATTTATACCAACAGTCTCTTCAAAGCAATCTAGGCCTTTTCTATCAAGCACCCCACAATTCTTCCAAAATCTACCTCTTACCTATTTATAAAACTGTTTCCACATGCTTGGTATTTGCAATAGCAGCACCCCAATTTCCTGGTACCAAAATCTGCTGGGCTACTGAAATGCAATATATCAGAAATAGTTTGGCTTTTACAATGGGGATTTATTAGCTTACAAGTTCTGAGGTAGTGAAAATGTCCAAATCAAGGCATCACCAAGCAATGTTTTCTCCCTTAACAAGGGTTGCTAGCAATCCTGAACTCCTCTGTCATTCATGTGGCAAGGCACACGGCAGCATCTGCTGGTCTCTCCCTTCTCTCCTGGATTTTTTTGTTCCAGCTTCTTAGTTTCCTGGCTTTTTTCTTTCTTCTTGCTGTATTCATCCCATTTATAAAGGAGTCCAGATAGAGGATTAAGACCCACCCTGGGCCACGCCTTAATTGAAGTAACCTAATCAAAAGATCCTACCCACAATAGGTTCACACCCACAGGAATAGACCGGCTTTAAGAACATTATTTTCTGGGGTACATACAATCTCAAACCACCATAGCACCCTTGTCCAAAATCATACAAGACATTTTATACTCAGATTAACAAAGATTTTGAGTACAAAGAATAATCATTCTTGTTTAATCTTTATAAATATGGGTAGTCAGAAAACAGATGCCAAGATTTTGAAAATACCTGCATGTATGCTTTTTGGTTGTACATATTGTTGGGAGTTTTTGTATTGCCTATGCATTTTGTAGTTACTTTTGCAAAAGTAGATAGCAAAATCACATTTCCTCACTCAATCTTCACGTGGGCCTCAAGCTTGCCAGCCCTTATGTTTTACACTCCATCTCTTCTCACTAGTTCCCTGGTTTCTTCATCCCATTTTGGTCTTTGCCTTACCAGGAACTTTTCCTCTAACCCAGTGTCCTCATCCTCATCAGACCCAATATCTCCTTTTTCCCATCAGTTTTTGACTTTGAAATTTTCAAATCTAAGAAAAGTTAAAATAGTACAATGAATACTTGTATGCACTTAACCTAGATTTATCATTTGTTAACATTTTGACTCTGTGTTTTACTTCTCTCCTTAACACTCTTACTGTATGCATTTTACCTCTCTATATATGGATATATGTATATTTAAAGATTATAAATTATATTAAAATTATACATAAATTTGTATATTTTTATTCAGTATTATATATTTATGCAGATGATCTTATATATTTATACGTAAATTGTGCAATTTATACATATTTTTATATATCCTTTTTCTGAACTATTTGCAAATGAATTGCAGACATCATTATATGTTACCATTAACGTGTCACATTAACATACATCACCTAAGAATAAAGATGTTTGCCTACATAGCCATGATAGCATTGTCACACCTAAAGAAATGAACAGTAATTCCATATTATCCAATATATAGGCCATATTCAAATCTCCTGACTTCTCCCTCAAATATCTTTTTTTTTTTTTTAGTTCCCTTTCTTTTTTTTTTTTAAAGATTTTTATTTATTTATCCCCCCCTTGCTGCTTGTGTTTTACTGTGTCCATTCGCTGTGTGTTTCTTCCGTGTCTGCTTATCTCCCCCTTGCTGTGAGGTCCTGCTGCATCAGCCCACCGCGGCACGCAGGCCAGCCTGTTCTCACAAGGAGGCCCCGGGAAGCGAACCCGGGGCTTCCCGCATGGTAATCGGGGGCTCTATCGATTGAGCCACACCTGCTTCCTGCTGTGAGGTCTTGCTGCATCAGCCTACCACGCCGTGCGGGCCAGCTGGCCTGCCCTCACAAGG